>JAKZJZ010000439.1:0-49552 GCA_022702705.1 Papilionanthe hookeriana x Papilionanthe teres
ATGGCACATCTATGAGCTAAACCCAACAATTATTTGGCCCAAACCTTTGCCAAAATTCCATCCTAAAATCCATTTTAAAATTCAAAAGCCCACTTCCTTAAACCATTTTAAAAGCCCATTTCTACCAAATACAAAAGCCCAAACTTGGCCCTAAAACCCACATGACATTTCCATTTGCCATCTATTTAATCAAAGCCATTCCCTAAGTTATAATCCCATCATCAAATAATTCCAAATCAAGCCTCATGCCAAATCACCCCTAAATACCAAAATTTTTCTTAAATCCATTTCCATGAAATTGACTTGACTTTTCCCAAGCCAAAGGTGAGCCATGAAGCCATGCATGAGCCACATGGAAGCCATGAGAGCCTCTTTACATGTCACCATGCCATTTTGGGCAAAAGGAGGAGACCCTTTCCTTAATTCCTAAAGGTGATTAACCACTCCCATGATTCCACTAAACCTTGATTAAGCTTAATTGCACTTGGATGGTGACCATTCCCCACCGATTAAGCTGACCTAAATCACTTTCTATTCAGCCTAAACCAGGCCTTGGGTGGTGCACCTAGCCCAAATGGAGGGGTTGACCAATTTGAGCCAAAATGAGCCCTCTCCTATTCCATTCTAATCCAAGCCTTTTACACATGGCATTTGCCAATTGCCTACACTAAACCCCAGCCCTGACCCACCTGAACAAGATGGTGACCAATGCCTGGCCGGCCAGCCACCAGGTCGCCGGAAAACACCATGGCCGAGAGCTCACATGTGAGCCAATTTTGGAATTCTCCATTGCTGAGTCGCCCCATGCCCAATGGCCACCATGGCTGTTCTTCCCATGCCCAGAGCAGCTGATCCCAAGCCCTAACTCTCCCTGGGAGGCCCTCCACCCTCTTCTATTTAAACACCACCCCTTCTCGGCCATGAGAGGTGCTGAAACAAACCTTAAGGAAACTCTGCCAAAATTGCTCCAGACTATTCCCCATACATAGAGCATTTGATCCCCACTGAATTCCAACCCCAATTCCCTCCAAGCTCGAGCTCAATTTCGAGCTCAAACTTTAGCCCAAAACCAGGACACTTCTCCACAGTGGATCAATCCTCAAATTGATTGGTCCTACACCTTCAACGTACCAAGAGAAGGTGTCCACCAGCAAAAGCCCCATCTCCGGACCACCCAGCTTGCTCCAGCCTCCAAGCTTTGTGATCGAGCCGTGGTCAAAATCCTACCTGGCAATTCACCGGACGAGGAGACTTCATCCGGAGCTTGCTGGGATCCAATCGAAAGTGAAACAACCCTCAGATCGAAGCCACACTTCTCTGAGCAAAGGTATGGCCTCACTCTTCTTCCCGAGCTTCTGAACATTCTCCACTTTCATTAAGTCAATTTCATGCGACATATACCGTATGGATGTGTTCGTCTTCTTGAGACGAATCCATAGAGCATAAGAACGTTAAATTTGGTCAAGTATCGAGTGAGATCTTAGGCCTAGAAGATGGACGGTTCTCGGGCTAGGAGGCTTGGGGATGATGAACGGATGCCGTCCATTCAATACACGCGCGGACGGACAGCTCAGATTAGGTCGGATCGGCAGATGATACGCGGAAGGCGGGACCCGGGCTGCTGTCTCAAGCGGCAGCATCGAATGGGAGCGCGCTGCGTGGCCGTTCGGAGATGCCGAGGATGACGCGGCGCCGACTCAGATAAATAGAAAATTCGGGATTTTTCTATTTATTTAATTCTCCGAACTTGGAAAATTCATAACTTTGTGTAGGAAAATCATAAAAATAAAATAAAAATACCCTCTCGCTCGATGAACGGAGGAGAATAATGTGGAAAATAAATCATTTAATTTCATCAAGTATTTTATTTTTAATAATTTATTTACTCGTCCGCATTATTTTAATTCTCCATGCATATAGGAAATTCACCATGGCATGAGACCATAGTGGCTTTTGAAGCCTCCGAATTTGGGAACATTCCCGTAATTTTCCAAAGTCGAGGCCATCCCTATTAGAAGTTATTGATTTTTCAAATTCATGTTGCTGTTTTGAGTATTTTAAATCCAATAATTAGCATGTTGTATAATAAATTCTAGAAAAATTTGGTGATGTTCCTTATGACCAGAGGACCCTAGGAAAAATAGATTTTGAATTAGTTCATTTAAAATAACCCTAATTGGCTTAAACACCCAAAATAGGTCCCTAATTAATTAGAGTTAACCATACATCAAATTGACTTGAAATCAATTCTCCACTGATCTTTAGGATCAGAGCAACCCACCATAAAAATTTGAAGTCAATTGGACTTGGTTAGCCCTACTAAATGGGTTGATTAAGCCATTTGTTGACCTCATTTTTGATGAGGTCTTCCTTTCTTCTTTTTAGTGCTTAGGATCTAGCCTTAGGCTTTTCCTTTGACTATCTTAGAGGACTAGAATCGGGACCCGCCTTTTAGAAATTCAAACCACTTCTAAACTCCCCGCAAACTCCACAAACTTGACTATAGACCCCTAATCACCTGGAGGGTCGAAATCAAATGTGGAAGTTTAAAAGATGAGTTCCTATAGGACTCTTCGGCCTTAGGATCGCCCGGGTGGCCCGGTCCGGTGAAGGGCCGACATACACTACACTTACACACTACATTTCCACACACTTCCTAAAACCACACCCATACCCAACTTGACCTCCCGACTCATGTAGGTGATTCACATGGATGGTCCTTAACCCCTAAGCCCTGCGCAAGAGGTTAGGAACAACATAAATGAATGCCTCAAATGAGTCCTTTCATGGCTCATATGGGCTTGAAATGGCTTCATGGCTCAACCAAAATGATTTCACCCCACTCAAATTCACCCAATCTTCAATTTCCCAAATTTTCAATTTTTGACCCCCGGACCCTACACCTACTAAACCTACCCAAAACCTCAAATTACCCAAATTTTTGCAAAATTTCCAAATTACCTAAAATTTTCCAAAATCAATCCCAAACACCTCCACATCACTCAAATTGATCATCCATACCCAAAAATACCAAAAATTCCAAGAAAACCTCCCAATACCCTCCAAATAACCCAAAATACCCTTCTTGGCCTAAAAATCCAAAAATTCAGAAAATTCCCAGAAAATTCCAGAAAATCCCAAATATTCCCAATTTCATTTTGTCCAACTACACCATGGGCCAATTTTGTCAATTTACCCTACTTTTGTCAAAACCCCCAAATTGACCCATTTTAACCCAAAGTGGACCCAATGTCAAACCAAACCTACCCAATTGACCCCAATTTTGGTCCAATTCAATTCTAAACTTCAAATTCAACATTCCCAATACCAATTTAGACCAAATCCAAGTCTAATTTGATTGACATTTGGATCCAATTTTACTTTGGGCCTTAAAGCCTAAATTTGGACCCATGACCCAAACTTAGCCCAAACTAACCCAATTCAACTCCAATTAACCCCAAATCTTTTCTAAACCTTCCTTAACATCCTCATAAACAAAACACTAACATGATTTGCCCAAGATTTTGACCCAAACCCCACTCAAATTCAACCCAAAATCAAAAAGCCCAATTTCGACCTAAACCCAAATCTAACCCAAATAGGCCCAAACCTCAAAATTAAAACCCAACCAAAGCCAAAACCTCTTTGAAACACTCCCATAAACATTTCTTAACATTTATTTTACATCAATTTCAACCCTAGCCCAACATTGGCCCAAGTTAGCCCAATTTGACCTACATTGGCCCATTTACCAAATAAACCCAAATTCAACCCAATTCAAGCCCAAACTACCCCAAATCTATTTCAAATTATTCATGAAACATCCCTAAACCAAAACCAACAACTATTTGGCCCAAACTTCTACAAAAATTCCCATCCATGAACACATCCTTAAACTTAAAAGCCCACTTCCCTTAAACCTTCTTAAAAGCCCATTTCCTTCAAAATTCAAAAGCCCAAATCTACCCTAAAGCCCACATGACATCTCCATTTGTCATCCATTTAATTAAATCCATTACCTAAGTCCTAAAATCATCATTGAATTATCCCAAATGAAGCTTCATCCAAATTCCCATCAAATTACCAAAAAATTTCTTAAAACCCTTTTTATGAAACAAATCAACCTTTTCCCAAGCCAAATGAAGCCATGAACAAGCCATTCTCAAGCCACATGAAGCCATGAGGGCTTTGACTTGTCATTAGTCCATTTATGGCAAGAAGAGGGGGTTCTTTCTTAAACCTCCTTTAACCTTTTTTACCTTAATCATGTCACACACTAAACCATGTTTAGCCACCTCATCATGGATGGAGACTTCACCATTCCTTCTAAGCCGACCTAAATGATTCCCTCTCGCTCAAAATCGAGCTTGGAAGGGTGCACCAAGCCCAAAATGGTGGGTTGACCCAAACCAAGCCAAAGTGAGCCTTCTCCCATTCCATTTAAATCAAACTCCTTTACACATGTCAAACCTCAATCGCCTACACTAAACCCCAGCCCTCGACCTCCCCGACCAAGATGGTGACCATTGCTCGGCCGGCCGGCCACCAGTGCCGCCGGAAAACACCATGGCCGAGAGCTCACATGTGAGCCAACATTGAAATTCTGACTTGCTGAGCTGCCCCATGCCTAGTGGTCACCATGGCTGATCTTCTCCTCACTAGAGCAGCTGATCCCAAGCCCTAACTCCCTCTGAGAGGCCTTCCACCCTCTCCTATTTAAACTCCACCCCTCTCGGCCATGAGAGGAGAGCTGAAACAAAACCTTAAGGAAACTCTGCCAAAATCACTCCAGATCACTCTCTACACATAGAGCACCTGATCCCCACTGAATTCCAGCCCCAATTCCTTCTACCGAGCCCAATTTCGAGCTCAAACTTTAGCCCAAAAACCGAGACACTTCTCCACAAGCTGAGCCAATTCCCAAATCGATTGGCTCTACACCTTCACCGCACCGAGGGAAGGTGTCCACCACCAAAAGCCCCATCTCCGTGCCACCCGGCTGCTCCAGACCTCCAAGCTTTGTGATCGGGCTTGGTCGAAATCATATCCAGTACAATTCACTGCACCGGAGACTTCATCCGGAGCTTGCACAGACCCAATCGAAGGTGCAACAACTCTCGGATCGAAGCCACACTTCTCTGAGCCAAGGTATGAGCTAACTCTCCATCCCGAGCTTCTGGAGATTCTCCATTTCAAATGCCTTAGTTTCAATGCATGTTAACCGTATAGATGTGTTCGTCTCTTCGAGACGAATCCATAGAGCATAAGAACATGAAAATCCATTGAGAATCGAGCGAGATCTTGGGATTTAGCGTGGACGGCTCTCGGCGAGAACACTCGGGGACGATGAACGGATGCCGTCCATTCGATACACGCGCGCACGGACGGCCAGGATTGCGTCGGACCGAGAGACGGCACGAGAACCGCGGGGCCCGGCCGTCGACTCGTGTGGCGGCGTCGAATGGGAGCGCGACGCGTGTGCGTTCGTGAGCCGCCGAGGTTTCGCCGGCGCCGCGTGGATAAATAGAAAATTAGGGTATTTTCTTATTTATTTAATTCCCTAAACTTCAAAAATCCATATCTTTGTGTAGAAAAATCACAAAAATAAAATAAAAATACCCTCTCGCTCAATGAATCGCAGGAGAATAATGTGGAAAAGAAATCATTTAATTTCATTAAGTATTTTATTTTTTATGATTTATTTACTCTCTGCATACATTTAATTCTCCATGCATGTATACAATTCACCATGGCATGAGACCATAGGGCTTTGAAGCCTCCGAACTCGGGAACATTCCCCGAATTTTCCAAGGTCGAGGCCATCTCTCGTTAAAAGTTATTTATTTTTCAAATGCATGTTGTCGTTTTGAGTATTTTAATTCCAAAAATTAGCATGTTGTGAAATAAATTCTAGAAATATTTGGTGATGTTCCTTATGACCAGAGAACTCTAGAAAAAATAGGACTCGAGTTAATTCACTCGCATTAACCCTAATCGGCTTAAACACCCAAAATAGGTCTTTAATTAATTAGAGTTAACCAAGCATCAAATTGACTTGAAATCAATTCTCCACTGACCTTTAGGATCAGAGGAATCCACCATAAAAATTTGAGGTCAATTGGACTTGGTTAACCCCACTAATCGGGTTAATTAAGCCACTTAGCCATTTTAAACTTTAAAAATTCATAACTTTTAAAATACTTTTTAAAAATTCACCAAATTGGTTTTGGAGCCTCTCTGATATCAGGGGAACCTAAGAAAATTGAAATTTCAATTTTCTAAAAAAGTTGATTTTTAATAATATTTTAATATTTTTAATAATTAAAAAATAATAAAAATCACAAAAATAATAAAATTCACCAAAATGTCACATTTTGAATTTTAATCACTTAGGAACAAATCCCACATTTTTCCTAGGTCTATTTAGTGAGATATTGAATTTTAAAGCCCTAGGGTAATTTTAAAATTAAAAAAATGTATTTTCTAGCATTTTCACTAAAATAATTATAATAAATCATAGAAAAATCAGAAAATTGCAAAATTTGATTCTCTGGTTTCCTTGATATCAGAGAGATTTTTTGAAAAATATAAAATTCATTTTTCAACATTTATTTTATTTTTAAAATTAATTAACACTCCAAAACTTAAAATAATTATAATAAAAATAATATAATTCAAAAAATCACCAAAATTGGTCCAAGTGCTTCTCTGGTCATTAGGAATGTCCCCTAATTTTCTTAAGGACAGAAACTTTCCCTTGGTCATGTTATCAAATTTTCCTTGAAAATCTCTATTTTCCACCAAAAATAATTATATAAATAAATTAAATACAGAAAAATCACATTTTCTCCTCTCATGTCTTTATCGACATATGAGTGAAGTCACATAAAAATTTCAAGTTCATTTAAGTTCAATTTAGTGAGTTATGAAATTATTAAGCTTAAAGGGTAAAATGGTAATTAAAATCTTTAATCCTTAATTAAAACTTTAGGTTTAATAAAAAGTCAACAAGTAAAATATTTGATCTTAATCTGATCGGGATGATTGAAATTTAAATAATTAAAGGGTAGAAACCCATTAAATAATTTTAAAATGATTAAACTTTAATTAAATAATAGATTAAATTTGGAAGAATAATAAAATCGGAATTATTAAAATAAGGGATCTTTATTAGGAAGAGATTTATTCTTTAATTTAAAAATCCCTAAATTAATTATATCAACTAATACTCAATTTTTAATTAAAATGATAACTCAAATTTAAAATATTAAAAGACTTAATTAAATTATTAAACTCTTTTGAAATTTCAATTAAAATTAAAAATAAAGTAAATTAAAGATAAATTAAATTAAGATTAAATTAAATTTAATAATTAAATTAAATTAAATTAAACAATTAAATTAAATTAAATTAAACAATTAAATTAAATTAAATTAAATAATTAAATTAAATTAAATTAAATAATTAAATTAAATTAAATTAAAAAATTAAATTAAATTAAATAATTAAATTAAATTAAATTAAATTAAATTAAATTAAATAATTAAATTAAATTAAATCAAATCAAATTAATTAAACATCTAATCAAATTAAATTAAATTAAACTAAATATAAAGCAACTTCAACACTATTCCAAATTTAAACTCTTTAATTTAAACCAAATCATTCGAATACTAATTTACCCTCGAAAGCTTTGATTATTATAACTCCTAAATGAAACATTAAATGAAGTGTTACTTCACTCATAGGATATTCAAATGTCCTAGTTCACCGAAAGCAAGTTAACAAGACTCGAAAACCTCGACGATCGATTCATTTATATAATTAAATTCATTTCGACTTAAAACAATCCTAGAAATATTGAAAAGATGTTTAAGATCCTTCTTAAGCACTTTCTCAATATGATAGGATATTTATAAGAACAATCGAATTTGATTATTCTTTCGATGAAGAAAATCGTCCTTAAACCAAAACACAAAGAACTCTAGACGTCATAGGAAACGACTAGCTATAGGATTAGAATTTGGTAGAAAACCATAACCTTTCCCTTAGCTTTACCTAGGAACTTGCTTAAATATTCTAATTGTGTTTTAAGTGCAGCTTGGGATGACGGGAAGACCCTCCAGTGTACGCTTTTATTTTATTGCAATTTACTTTCTTGCAATTTACTTTCGCAATTTACTTTATCGCGAATCGCGTTTATTTTTCTTGCATGATAAAACAACCGTTGCATGAAAACCCACACCTTTAGGATAGACCCTAAAACTGAAACCAAAACTAAGTTAAAAGTCATTGCAAGATAAAATTCACCGCCACAACATTTCAAAATATAAAACAACTCAAAATTTAATCACAAAACGTAACACAAAACTACAATTACAACTAAATTAAAACGTCCTATTGGATGATCGGGAATACCTCTGATGATGTAACCTACGTGTTGCTAACGGGATTTCCCACGGTCTAAATGAAAGTGTGGAACTCATTCAACTGGGTTTAGCAAATTCATCCGGACTAAGTGAATCCGATAAAAATAAGGATGCCGAAGGATGGAACCGCGGGATCTTAACCGGTGTCGTTATAATCAACTTTAAGATTTGTTTTAAATAAAACATAAAAAACACCTGGAAATTAAGATTTTCTCTAAACCAAAACACTTTTCTCAACTCCCGATTTATGATTTCTAAAACTAAACCTCTCGCAACAACAATGAGCTCTGAGTATGATGGGCAAGACGACCATCGTCATCAAGCAAAACCCGAGTCTACTTCAAGAAAACTTTCCTAGAATTAAAACAACCAAGCCATAGGACTTCGAGGTAGCTTCGCCTAGTGCAACATAAATCCTCAACTCTTCGTTAGGCATTTGCATTGCAAATTAAGCCCTAACCGGTCTTAGGATTCCGAGGTAGTCGTCCGATACGACAATAAACCCTCACATCTTCTAGTGCTATTTGTTTGATTTTATCATACAAATATAAGCCCTAATTAATTAAAATTGGCAAGATTGAAATATCAAATAAACATTAGGACTTTCCTAAATTCAAGCCAAACGATAGGATAGTCGGGAAATTATCGAAGTTCACTTCGAATCGATGATTTCTCCTATCTTTCTTCCTTTGGATTCACAAAACAAAATGTTCCAAAAATTTGATCCATTCCCTATCGAAACTCCAAAATTCAATCTTCGAAAACCTTAAACTTTGAAATTCTCGAGAGCATAATCATCGATTATTATCGAGAGTTTTCTTAGGTGATTCCCGTCACTTAAGATGTAATTAACTATAGTGGGCTTGCCCTTATAGGGAATTTTAAAGAACCTGAGTAATATAAACCCCGTTTAATGTTTTCATATTAAGCAGTGGAAACTTGTTCGGCTTATAAAATTGGTTCGCGGACCAAACGGATGTCACTAATCTTCTAGTTTATTTAATCAAGCCCCACCATCAAGCGGTGTGTCTATCCTTAGGGATAGATACACGGCTCATGGTGCGGTGCTCGTTTATATAAACTATTTGGGATGTGAGGTCGGCTTAATCTCATATCTTAAAACCTTCAAATTTAAAATTATTTTCAAAATCAAATACTACTTTTCAAATTATTTATTTTAATTAAATTAAAAATTCGCCGACGTATTTCGTAGGCGACCCCTCTTCAAAATAAAACACGACCTAAAAATATGCCGACAGGATTTCCGGCGACTCACTGGGAATATTCCTCTCTCCATTATAATCAAATAATTCCGTTTTCAAAATCGGTAGTGTATCCATGTCCCTAATGGATCAAACTACTCTTCTTTCCGTTGGAATACTATGTTCATTTCTATCTCGAACAAGTATAACCAACATTCTCTCGGATTTAGGAGCCACTGCTTAGACACCCCTAAACAGAGAGGTTCCGAGATCCTTTTACCTCATTTCCGAGGTGGGGTGGACCCCCAATAAATGTTAGTTTTGGAGTGATCCTTCGAGTCGGGAAGTCTCGCTTAAGACTTTCTTTTCCTTTCGAATCAGATTCCTTACCTTCTCTACACCTTTCGAACATTCCGTTCTAAATAAACAAACCCTCTAATAAGTGATTCTTTTAACAAATGATAAATACATGAACAAAGAATGAGTTCGGACTCTTTTCAATTCCTTTCTTTTCGTCCCGAAGAAAAGAAGCATAGCTTGGGATCGACAACCGAATCTACCTCGTAAATGGAAGCCCCGAAACCGATATTCTCCTTCACCAACGGATCGGACTTCGCCGTCTATAAGGATGAACCGCCCGACAATGGGGTCATCCGATTTGGACAGGGATTCGAAAACACGAACGTCAAGGTCACCGACGTCTCCCTCTTTGCACTGACAAACAAGGTATCTGAAGCTGAGGAACCACTGCTTGAGTTCAACCTTAGGTCGACCCAAGAGTTTCCTCCCCTGCAAAGGGTCCCGACTAGGAGGAGTACCGCCGTCCGCAGAGGACCGTTCTCACTACCCCCACCGGTCTAGTTGTTTCCGCACCTACCCCGACTTCGCCAAATCAAAGGGGAAAGAAATCCGTAACTATGGTAAACTCCGTTACCGTGGAGGGTACGGATCTTCCCGTAAGACCTTCCGTCTTCGAAATCGGGTCCAGCTCGAAGATTCCGTCGCCGACAAAGACCCAAAGAAGAAATAGAAATAGAAGGATCGCCGTGGAAGCCGTAGCCGCCGAGATCGCCTTCCCGAGGAAATTCCGCAGTTACCGTAATATACACCGTTACTGTAATATACACCACTGCCTGACTACATACCACTTTTGGGAGGAAGCAGGTTCCATCCCCTCTCCGCCGCAGAGGATGAAGAGAATGTTCGCAAGATTGCTGCCATATTACCACAGCCCGCATACTACACCGATAGCCGTAAGAAAAGAATCAGAACTACGCCGTTTGCTCGACCGCAAACTCGGTAGAAAAGCTAGCGAAGAAGGAAAACCGCCCCGTGTCGGAAATTCTACGAAGGATAGGGCGGGTGCCGGTCAAATCCCGTCTTGGGCCTCGAGTAGAACCCGCCGTCATGATAGAAAAGCCAAGCAAGAGAATGAAGGCTAGCCCGTCCGTCGTAGTATCGTGGTTGCAGATTAGGGAGGATACCACCTTCCAAAGCATTTGGCCGATGTGACCATCCGGTCATAGACCTTCCGCCGCTAGAAGGATGGTGTGGCGTCCCACTACGGGGCGACTGAGACCGAAACAGCAGCCCGAGAGAGAAAGTCTCGCCAGAGGCCGGAATCCGAAGAAAGTGCTACCGCGATGAAGGGGACTCGTGAAAAGGACCCGCAACCATCGCATGACAACCACAAAGATACACGAAAGCTCCGCTAGAAGATGCCATGGAAAAGCCGAGAACCGACATCCGACGGTCGGCAAAAGAAAGAGAAGAAAAGTTCGGAGATGAGATCGACTCATCGGAATTCATGGACAACGAATATGCAGAAATCAGCATGGTTGAGACACGAGCTTCATCATCTTCTCAAGGTGCTCCCGCAGCCTGCAGAAGAGAGGAGCCGGAACCGATGAAGAGACAGCTCAGGAAAAGGACGACACGATCGCTCAAATGGCGAAGAGGATGGAAGAGATGGCCGTAGCTCTAGCCACTCTCCAAAGTCAAGTACAACCACATGTAGAGACACCCCCGAAGTCATTCACATCGTAGACGGAGGAAAGGAGATTACATCCGTCAATGGGGATGACCACTCGAAAAGGATACAACACAAAGTATGATCCCCGAAAAGGATATCAAGAACTTGGTAGAACAGCGAGTGCGAGAAGCCCTAGCACAATCGAAGAACGGGACATCTATTCGGACGGGCAGACCTTACCCGAAGAATTCGACGCCGTCCAATACCCAAAGGGCTTCGTACCACCTCCGTTTAAGACCTTCGACGGAACCGGAACCCCCGACAAGATGTTGCACACTTTCGTGCCGCTTGTTGCAATGCCGGCGGGAGCGATGCGCTACTCTTCCGACAGCTCGTTAGCGATCCGTCGAGAATCGCCTTCGACCGGTATGCGGAATTACCCAACGGATCCGTAAAGACATTCTCGCAGCTAGAGAGCCTCTTCATTAAGCGATTTGTCGGAGCTTTCGGCACCACATCACTATAGGTGATTTAGTGGTAGAGAAACAAAGGCCGAATGAAACTCTAGTGGATTACATACTTCGATGGAGAAATTTAAGTATGAAGTGTGAACCACAACCGCAAGAACAACATGCAGCCAGCATCTCGCTTAAAAGCATTCACGGCCCGATAAGCACTTCTCCTCAAGGGATTCACTATTAAGACTTTCGAGAAGTTGTTAAGTAAGGCCGGAAGCTTGCAAGAAGAGGCGAAGCAATTAAGTTTTGCCGACAAGACGGACAAGCGTAAGCCGGTGAAGACTTTCGAAAAGAAATCGGGGTCGTCGCAGCTAGCTGACAAAGGCAAACAACCGATGCAAATACCACTCGAACGGCCGCAAGAACCACAACAAAATTACCAAGCAACCCCGGTCCAGCTATCGCTGTCTCCGCAAGATGAACAACCGACTCGTCCGCAACGTACATCGAGGGAGCTTCGAGCGAGAGAATATCCGTTCAAAAATGAAGCAAGCACTAAAGATGTTCCGTAGCTTAATGAAAACTCCGGATTTCCAATCGCTGGAGCCCAAAAGACCGCAGGAAGTCAACAAGAAAGGTAATCCCAACTTTTGCCCCTACCATCGGATGCTCGGGCACAAGATAGAAGACCGCATTACCTTCAAAAGTTGGCTCAACGACAACCTTCTGAAAGGAAATATAACAATCCCGAAGGAGTACATGAAGGAACCCCGTAAAGGAGGTTCCGTCAATGTTATCTCAACCGATCCCGTCATTCCGATAGATCCCTATGCAACCAACGATGGATGGACTACCGCCCGGACGAGATCTTCGAAGAAGATTTTAGACAACATCCGAACCGCTTCGTGCGAGCTTCAATTCGTAGTTCGAGACCCGTTAAGCCGTACTATCACTTGCGATAGAAGAACCACCTCGACAGAGACAATCGAAGAGAAGAAGAAAATCGACGAAGAAGAGGGGACCGAGATTCCTAAGGGCCGCTTATCCTAGGATAGTTGTTTCGATTCGGGGAGAAATCCCTCGAACCTCCGATTTTGTATGATTATCCGCTCACTTCGGTGACATCATATAATGATAAGGGTGATGGCGTTGGCTACGTTTTGACCGTTTCTAACGATTACGTAACTAGCGACAATCCGGGCGTCGATTTCGATACCAACAACAATTCTCAAATCATACAAGATCTCGACGATCAAAATGACGAAGAAGACATCCATCAAGGAGGCTACGAGAGTTCAACAAGCAACGGATCTATCTGTGAGTTTCGAGGAGCTCCAGTTACAATAGAGTTAGAGCCTTCGTATTTGGAAGATAATCCGAAGAGCCGATCATTCCGATTCAGGAGGAGACACCGACAAACTCAATACTAGATTCGAAGAAATTACGAAGTCAACCTAAGAAGTGGAAAAGTTCTACCTCCAAGAATGGGTCCAAAAGACAAAGGAAAGCGTGTGGTTGTTCAAGAAGAACCAACCCCGCAGAAGACATACCCATTCGAGAAGAAGCCGAGACACAGGAGAACAAAGTGGACTACAACGTGCTAGCCCATCTTAGGAAACTACCGGCCAAACCGAGCATCTACGATGCTCTCATCTTATCAAAGGAGATGAGAGAAGCTCGATCAAGGCCTTACTTCGATCCGGAAATTCGCTTAGCTCAAATGGCCGGAGATTCCTTGGATGAGGTTTGCTCGTTAAAGGAACAACGAGGTGTTACCTTCACGTACAATGACCTACTACTGGGGACGCGAGATCACAACCGACCGTTGTACATTTCGAGCTACAATCGGGAAGTTTACGCTCTCCGCAGTATTGGTGGATCCAGGAGCATCAATCAATATAATGAGTCTTCGAACACTAGCATACTTGGAAATTGATGCTCGTGAGCTCGAGGCCGACAAAATGTTATTAAGAGGATTCAACCGTAAAGGAGAAAGAGCCCTCGGTCAATAACGCTATCGATGAAAACCGGTGACTTAGCAAAGACAACCGCAAAATTTCATATAATCGATTCGAAACGTCGTTCAACGCTCTACTCGGGCCGACCATGGATACATGAAAACAGGATGGTACCATCATCTCTCGCATCGTTGCATCAAATATTACGATGGAGGGGAACAACAGCATCAAAGGCGACTTACAACCATTCTCCGTACATGAGATTGGAGTCCATGAAGATGCGACTTTATTATGCACCGCCAAAGAAAACAATCTTCTCCAGAGATACCATAACAAATGAAGCAAAGAAAGTTCGAGACAACGAAGAACCCGAAGTTCTAGTCCAACAGCCACTCACCACTCCCTTCCGGCGAGATGGTGAAGGTTTCTCCACAACTCGCATCCGAGGTCGAGGCCGGGACGAGGCCGTGGTAGAGACGCTAGGACAATCGGACGAAGAAACCAACCATCAATGTTGATTGGGAAGATAGTTCCGAAGAGAAAAAGAAATCAAGCAAGAAGCAAGCAACAATAAGTCGAAAGAAGCCGCAATACAAGATCTCCCTCGAAGATGAAAAGAACGAAGAATACAAATCAATGTACGAGAAGATTAACCACTACGTACATACTATGACCCTAACTCCGATCCATTCTAATAAGATCGAGGGTATGGAGGTCAAAGAGGTACGTAGTGACGTGCAAAGCCGATCAAATTCTACCGTGGTGCTTCTTCCTCCAAAACCGAAAATAATGTACAATTCGAAGATGTCACTTCATCGAATTAATGGAATTACCTTTCGAGTGGTACTCTCCCCGTGTTCAAAATTTAATTCAACGTGGTTTCTTACCTCGACAATGGACAAAAGGCCAATCACAACATTTTGAAAAGTTATGGAATAACTCCTGCCGTCCTCCCAATTCAAAGTATGGACTCGGATTCGGCACAAGTAGTGGTCAGCTGACGATATCGAATTTTGCTTGGTTGTCACTTGCAAATCCAATGAAAACTGCATGGAAACTACCGACGAACTCGAAGATTTACAAATTGGAGACGCTCCACCAGAATTCGAAGAGGAAATCAAATCCACAATAGATGAGTTAATGGAAGTTAACTTGGGTACTAGCGAAGAGCCTAGACCTACCTTTGTTAGCTCCTTACTCAATAAAGAAGACTCCGAAGAAATAATCAAGTTATTAATGGAATTTAAAGACTGTTTTGCTTGGAGCTACGATGAAATGCCAGGATTAGCCCCGTAGTTGCATCCATAAGTTAGAGTGGATCCTACTTCGTTCCGCCGACAAGGTCCCGAAGAATGCGTCCGGAAATCGAACAACAAGTTATAGCCGAAGTTAAAAAGCTAATAGACGCTAAATTTGTCCGTGAAGAACAATACCCGACCCGGTTAGCCAATGTGGTGCCGACGTAAAGAAGAATGGTCGATCGAATTTGTGTGGACTTCGCAGATTTAAACAAGGCATGTCCAAAAGATGAATTCCCTCTACCGATTCCGGAACCGATGATCGATATTGCTTCGACACATGAAATGTTCTCATTCATGGATGGATCTTCGTGATACAACCAGCATAAAAATGGCTCCGTAAGATGAAAAGCTTACAAGCATTCGTAACGCCGATCGGAGTATTTTGCTACACAGATGATGCCATTCGGATCGAAGAACGCAGGAGCAACTTACCAAAGAGCAATGACAAGAATTTTTGATGATCTCATCCACAATCAAGTCGAGTGCTACGTGGACGATGTCGTCATCAAAAGCAAAGTAAAGGAAAACCACTCGTATGATTCGAGAATTGTTTTCGAACGATTAAGACAATTTAACCTTAAGATGAATCCCTTAAAATGCGCCTTCGGCGTCACCTCCGGAAATTCTTAGGATTCGTTGTCCGACATCGTGGAATTGAAATCGATCCGGAGAAGATTAAAGCTATCTTAGAAATGCCGCCTCCCAAAACCTTAAAACAATTACGATCTTTTCAAGGGAAGCCGGCATATCTTCGACGCTTTATCTCAAACTCCGTCGTAGGTGTCAGCCTTTCTCGCACTAGTTAAAAAGGACGCCAAATTTATTTCGGGAAGAGAAATGCCGTAAGGCCTTCGAAGACATTAAACGATATTTAATGACACCTCCCGTCTTAGCAGCCCCGGCCTCGGTAGACCATCGATACTTTACACCGCGGCTTTAGACGACTCTCTCTGAGCTCCGTTAGCTCGTGTCAATGATGAGGGTAAAGAAAATGCTCTTTATTACTTAAGCCGTCGTTTACTTCCGACGGAAGTAAGGTATCCCGCAATCGAAAAGCATTGTTTGGCCTTGATCTTCGCCGCTCAAAAGCTCAGGCACTACATGCTTTCTCATAAGGTCAACTCGATTTCGAAGTTTAATCTATTGCAATACTTCGATGACTCGTCCAACACTTTCCTGCAGACTTGCCGTATGGTCAATGATATTATTGCAATTCGATATAACTTTCGTGCCTCTCGCGTGCCGTAAAGGGACAAGTCTTAGCAGACTTCCTCGCAAAGACACCCTTTCGCGGCCGAATCTCCTCTCAATGACGATCCGCCGCATGAACAAATAATGAGCCTGAAGACCCCGATGATCGACGTTGGGAATTGTATTTCGACGGAGCATCTTCAAGACACAAAGACGAAGAATCGCAAGTGATAGTGCCTCGTAAGGCAGAATCGGGCTAATCTTTATAACACCGGAGCGGGGATGTTAAGATACTCCTACCACTCGACAGAACCGTGTACAAACAACGAAGCGGAATACGAAGCCCTCATAACGGGATTGGAATTAACCATTCAAATGGGGATAACGTGACATCAACATCTACGGGATTCACAGCTTAATCATTCAACGGATCGCGGACAATACAAAGATTTTTAAACCAAGACTCGAACAATACTTCCAAGATGCCATACAAATTGCTGAACAGATTCCAAATGTGACAATCTACAAAATTCCTAGAAAAGAGAATGCTTTAAGCAGATGCTTTAGCCCGTCTCACAAAAGAATTTGCCTGTTTGCAAGATGAATCGATGAAGTGTCAGCTCACTGACGTCAGTCCTATCACAGCTCGACATAGTACACAATACACAAATCAACGAAAAGAAAAGAATCAACATGAAGAAGGATGTAAAAACACGTAAGATCGAGCGACAACCATCGATAGACTACTCGCAAACAGAAAGCTACCGGACGATAGGTCGTCGGCCCATCGATCAAGAAAAGAACTCGTCTTACGCATTAATAAACAACACATTATACGTAAGGTCTTTTGATCAAATGTGGCTAAGGTGCCTAAGCGGGTCCGAGGCCCGTGAAATTGTTAAAGAGGTACATTCAGACTCCGTGGTGCTCACCACCGGGTCCAAAAATGAAGATGAAAATTAAAAGACTAGGGTACTACCGGCCCTCGATGATGACCGACCGCATGAAAATCGCCAAGAGCCGTCACCAATGCCAAGTGCACGGAGTGGTTCTACATCAACCTCCAAATGTGCTACACCCGACAATCGCGTCGTGGCCATTCGAATGTCGGGGCACGTATATAGTGGGTCCGATAGAACCACCATCTTCAAAAGGACATCGTTTCATTCTTGCAGCTACAGATTACTTTTCCAAGTGCGTAGCGGCTCCACTTAGAGAAGTGAAAGCACACCACGTGCTACGCTTTTCAAGAACCAAGTTGTCTACCGTTTCGGAGTGCCGCGCAGATCATCTCGTATAATGGGTCAGCATTCGAAGCACACAAATCAACAATTTTGTCGAGAGACACGGAATCGACCGGCGATACTCGACAATTTACTACCCAAGAGCAAACGGCCTCGCCGAGGCTTTTAATAAAACTCTCGTTCAAATCTTAAAGAAAACCTCGGACGATAATAAGAGAAATTGGCACGAGAAATTGTTAGAAGCCTTATGGGCCTACCGGACAACCTTCGTAACCCCTACTCAAGCTACACCTTACGCTCCGTGTATGGGTCCGAGGCAGATGTTACCTTTAGAGGTTCAGCCTTCCTTCACTCGTGACTGCAGCTTGCAAACAAGATCACGACAGAAGAAAACGCCGACTACGACTCGAAGAATTAGAAAGCTTGAAGGGAAAAGACTTGCAGACGCAACATGAATTTAGAACTATACCAAGCTAAGATGGTTCAAGCCCATGACAAACCGGTCCGCCCAAGAACCTTCAAAGTTGGTGACTTAGTTCTCGTTCTCAAGAGACCTATTCTCGCACACCGCAAGATAGGAGGAAAATTTGAACCCACTTGGGAAGGACCGCTTCGTGGTCGAAGCAAGATACTCGTGAGGTTCCTACCAGCTCAGTGAATCGCCGTGGAGAACGACATATGCTTCCAATCAACTGACGATACTTCGAAAAAATATTACGCTACCTGATGTTTCGAAGGAATGAATTCTTCATCCCTAAGAAACACGGGTGAAGTAATTACTTATGATTGGGTCCGAACTCAATAATAAAATGTGCTAAAATAAATAAAATCATGATAATTAAGTTTTCCTCGTTTTCTTCTCCAAATCAAGATCTCTTTCCGGATCTTATCCTACTTCATTCCTGTTAAATTCGAAAATATAAAAAAAAAAAAAAAAAAAAATCTAAAAATGACAAACACCAAGTTCACATGAACATTAAGTAAACAACAAAATAAAATTTGAACCATTAAAAGATAAACGAAATCAACTTCAAAATCAAATTCCATCCTTCCAAACTTCAAAATCAAATTCCATCCTTCCAAATTCCGAATCAAATTCCATCCTTCCAAACTTCAAAATCAAATTCTCAATCAAATTCCAAATCCACTCTCGATCAAATTTCAAATTTGATCTTCCCAAATCTCAAATCAAATTCTCAATCAAATTCCAAATCCACTCTCGATCAAATTTCAAATTTGATCTTCCCAAATCTCAAATCAAATTCTCAATCAAAATCCAAATCCAATCTCGATCAAGTTTCAAACTTGATCTTTCAAATTTCAAATCAAGTTTCAATCGAGTTCAAACTCATCCTTCCAAATTTCCAAATTTCCAAATTCAATCTTTCCAGGCTTCAAGTCTCAATCAAATTCAAATTCAATCTCTATCAAATCTCAAATCCGATCTTCTAGATCTTACATTCAAAATTCAAAACTTTTGGGTCGAGGATTTTACATCCAAGACTGCACTGCCTTAGGATTCTCTTCCTATTGCACTGAAATACATCAAATTCAAACCTTTTGGGTCGAGGATTTTACATCCAAGACTGCACTGCCTTAGGATTCTTTTCCTATCGCACCGAAATACATCAAAATTCAACTTTTGGGTCGAGGATTTTACATCCAAGACCGCACCGCTTTAGGATTCTCTTCCTATCGCACCGAAATACATCAAATTCAAACTTTTGGGTCGAGGATTTTACATCCAAGACCGCACCGCTTTAGGATTCTCTTCCTATCGCACCGAAATACACCAAAATTCAAAACTTTTGGGTCGAGGATTTTACATCCAAGACCGCACCGCTTTAGGATTCTCTTCCTATCGCACCGAAATACATCAAAATTCAAAACTTTTGGGTCGAGGATTTTACATCCAAGACCGCACTCGCTTTAGGATTCTCTTCCTATCGCACCGAAATACATCAAAATTCAAAACTTTTGGGTCGAGGATTTTACATCCAAGATCGCACCGCTTTAGGATTCTCTTCCTATCGCACCGAAATACACCAAAATTCAAAACTTTTGGGTCGAGGATTTTACATCCAAGACCGCACCGCCTTAGGATTCTCTTCCTATCGCACCGAAATACATCAAATTCAAACCTTTGGGTCGAGGATTTTACATCCAAGACCGCACCGCCTTAGGATTCTTTTCCTATCGCACCGAAATACATCAAAATTCAACTTTCGGGTCGAGGATTTTACATCCAAGACCGCACCGCTTTAGGATTCTCTTCCTATCGCACCGAAATACATCAAATTCAAACTTTCGGGTCGAGGATTTTACATCCAAGACCGCACCGCTTTAGGATTCTCTTCCTATCGCACCGAAATACACCAAAATTCAAAACTTTTGGGTCGAGGATTTTACATCCAAGACCGCACCGCTTTAGGATTCTCTTCCTATCGCACCGAAATACATCAAAATTCAAAACTTTTGGGTCGAGGATTTTACATCCAAGACCGCACCGCTTTAGGATTCTCTTCCTATCAGCACCGAAATACACCAAAATTCAAAACTTTTGGGTCGAGGATTTTACATCCAAGACCGCACCGCTTTAGGATTCTCTTCCTATCAGCACCGAAATACATCAAAATTCAAAACTTTTGGGTCGAGGATTTTACATCCAAGACTTCACAGCTTTAGGATTCTCTTCCTATTGCACCGAAATACACCAAAATTCAAAACTTTTGGGTCGAGGATTTTACATCCAAGACTGCACCGCTTTAGGATTCTCTTCCTATCGCACCGAAATACATCAAAATTCAAAACTTTGGGTCGAGGATTTTACATCCAAGACCGCACCGCTTTAGGATTCTCTTCCTATCGCACCGAAATACACCAAAGTTCAAAACTTTTGGGTCGAGGATTTTACATCCAAGACCGCACTCGCTTTAGGATTCTCTTCCTATCAGCACCGAAATACATCAAAATTCAAAACTTTTGGGTCGAGGATTTTACATCCAAGACCGCACCGCTTTAGGATTCTCTTCCTATCAGCACCGAAATACACCAAAATTCAAAACTTTTGGGTCGAGGATTTTACATCCAAGACCGCACCGCTTTAGGATTCTCTTCCTATCGCACCGAAATACATCAAAATTCAAAACTTTTGGGTCGAGGATTTTACATCCAAGACCGCACCGCTTTAGGATTCTCTTCCTATCGCACCGAAATACATCAAAATTCAAAACTTTTGGGTCGAGGATTTTACATCCAAGACCGCACCGCTTTAGGATTCTCTTCCTATCGCACCGAAATACACCAAAATTCAAAACTTTTGGGTCGAGGATTTTACATCCAAGACCGCACCGCTTTAGGATTCTCTTCCTATCGCACCGAAATACATCAAAATTCAAAACTTTTGGGTCGAGGATTTTACATCCAAGATCGCACCGCTTTAGGATTCTCTTCCTATCGCACCGAAATACATCAAAATTCAAAACTTTTGGGTCGAGGATTTTACATCCAAGACCGCACCGCTTTAGGATTCTCTTCCTATCGCACCGAAATACACCAAAATTCAAAACTTTTGGGTCGAGGATTTTACATCCAAGACTCGCATCGCTTTAGGATTCTCTTCCTATCGCACCGAAATACACCAAAATTCAAAACTTTTGGGTCGAGGATTTTACATCCAAGACCGCACTCGCTTTAGGATTCTCTTCCTATCGCACCGAAATACATCAAAATTCAAAACTTTTGGGTCGAGGATTTTACATCCAAGACCGCACCGCTTTAGGATTCTCTTCCTATCAGCACCGAAATACATCAAAATTCAAAACTTTTGGGTCGAGGATTTTACATCCAAGACCGCACCGCTTTATGATTCTCTTCCTATCAGACCGAAATACATCAAAATTCAAAACTTTTGGGTCGAGGATTTTACATCCAAGATCGCACCGCTTTAGGATTCTCTTCCTATCAGCACCGAAATACACCAAAATTCAAAACTTTTGGGTCGAGGATTTTACATCCAAGACTCGCACCGCTTTAGGATTCTCTTCCTATCGCACCGAAATACATCAAATTCAAACCTTTTGGGTCGAGGATTTTATATCCAAGACCGCACCGCTTAGGATTCTCTTCCTATCGCACCGAAATACACCAAAATTCAAACTTTTGGGTCGAGGATTTTACATCCAAGACTGCACTGCTTTAGGATTCTTTTTCTATTGCACTGAAATACATCAAATCAAAATTCAACCTTTGGGTCGAGGATTTTACATCCGAGACTGCATTGCTTTAGGATCTTTTCCCTATCATAATGAAATACATCAAATCAAATTCAAACTCTTGAGGTTAAGGATTTTATATCCAACACCACTTTGCTCTGAGATATCTTCTCATTGCAACGATTCAATCTAATCAATTCAATTTTCTTTCGAGGTCGAAGATGTTACATCTAAAACCTCGTAATTCCAATTTTCATTTCAAATGAAATCCTTCAAATTAATTTCGACAAAACTTCAATCTAAATCGAAACTCCAAACTAAAATTTAAACTCACACATCAAAACATAAATTGAAACAAAATAAAATCTAAATCGAAATTCCTCGCATCATGTGATTTGGGATTTACCTCCTTTTCCTTTCCCCGCCGAGAGTTCAAGAATCTCCGGTTCCGCAGATATACTCGACACTCCCTGCACAGAACTCTTCTACTTCGTCCTAAGTTCGTCACTTGGACATCCGTGTTGGTTTTGTTGATCGCTTCGGCCAACACCAATACGCGCGTGTGCTCCGTCACTCACCACACCTATCGGGGTCCATTTGTTGACCTCATTTTCGATGAGGTCTTCCTTTCTTCTTTTAGTGCTTAGATCTAGCCTCAGGCTTTTCCTTCGACTATCTTAGAGGACTAGAATCGGGACCCGCCTTTTAGAAATTCAAACCACTTCTAAACTCCCCGAAAACTCCACAAACTCGACTATAGACCCCTAATCACCTAGAGGGTCGAAATCAAATGTGGAAGTTTAAAAGATGAGTTCCTATAGGACTCTTCGGCCTTAGGATCGCCCGGTGGCCCGGTCCGGTGAAGGGGCCGACATACACTACACTTACACACTACATTTCCACACACTTCCTAAAACCACACCCATACCCAACTTGACCTCCCGACTCATGTAGGTGATTCACATGGATGGTCCTTAACCCCTAAGCCCTCGGCAAGCAGGTTAGTGAACAACATAACTGAATGCCTCAAATGAGTCCTTTCATGGCTCATATGGGCTTGAAATGGCTTCATGGCTCAACCAAAATGATTTCACCCCACTCAAATTCACCCAATCTTCAATTTCCCAAATTTTCAATTTTTGACCCCCGGACCCTACACCTACTAAACCTACCCAAAACCCTCAAATTACCCAAATTTTTGCAAAATTTCCAAATTACCTAAAATTTTCCAAAATCAATCCCAAACACCTCCACATCACTCAAATTGATCATCCATACCCAAAAATACCAAAAATTCCAAGAAAACCTCCCAATACCCTCCAAATAACCCAAAATACCCTTCTTGGCCTAAAAATCCAAAAATTCAGAAAATTCCCAGAAAATTCCAGAAAATCCCAAATATTCCCAATTTCATTTTGTCCAACTACACCATGGGCCAATTTTGTCAATTTACCCTACTTTTGTCAAAACCCCCAAATCGACCCATTTTAACCCAAAGTGGACCCAATGTCAAACCAAACCTACCCAATTGACCCCAATTTTGGTCCAATTCAATTCTAAACTTCAAATTCAACATTCCCAATACCAATTTAGACCAAATCCAAGTCCAATTTGATTGACATTTGGATCCAATTTTACTTTGGGCCTTAAAGCCCAAATTTGGACCCATGACCCAAACTTAGCCCAAACTAACCCAATTCAACTCCAATTAACCCCAAATCTTTTCTAAACCTTCCTTAACATCCTCATAAACAAAACACTAACATGATTTGCCCAAGATTTTGACCCAAACCCCACTCAAATTCAACCCAAAATCAAAAAGCCCAATTTCGACCTAAACCCAAATCTAACCCAAATAGGCCCAAACCTCAAAATTAAAACCCAACCAAAGCCAAAACCTCTTTGAAACACTCCCATAAACATTTCTTAACATTTATTTTACATCAATTTCAACCCTAGCCCAACATTGGCCCAAGTTAGCCCAATTCGACCTACATTGGCCCATTTACCAAATAAACCCAAATTCAACCCAATTCAAGCCCAAACTACCCCAAATCTATTTCAAATTATTCATGAAACATCCCTAAACCAAAACCAACAACTATTTGGCCCAAACTTCTACAAAAATTCCCATCCATGAACACATCCTTAAACTTAAAAGCCCACTTCCCTTAAACCTTCTTAAAAGCCCATTTCCTTCAAAATTCAAAAGCCCAAATCTACCCTAAAGCCCACATGACATCTCCATTTGTCATCCATTTAATTAAATCCATTACCTAAGTCCTAAAATCATCATTGAATTATCCCAAATGAAGCTTCATCCAAATTCCCATCAAATTACCAAAAAATTTCTTAAAACCCTTTTTATGAAACAAATCAACCTTTTCCCAAGCCAAATGAAGCCATGAACAAGCCATTCTCAAGCCACATGAAGCCATGAGGGCTTTGACTTGTCATTAGTCCATTTATGGCAAGAAGAGGGGGTTCTTTCTTAAACCTCCTTTAACCTTTTTTACCTTAATCATGTCACACACTAAACCATGTTTAGCCACCTCATCATGGATGGAGACTTCACCATTCCTTCTAAGCCGACCTAAATGATTCCCTCTGCTCAAAATCGCAGCTTGGAAGGGTGCACCAAGCCCAAAATGGTGGGTTGACCCAAACCAAGCCAAAGTGAGCCTTCTCCCATTCCATTTAAATCAAACTCCTTTACACATGTCAAACCTCAATCGCCTACACTAAACCCCACCCCCGACCTCCCCGACCAAGATGGTGACCATTGCTCGGCCGGCCGGCCACCGAGCCGCCGGAAAACACCATGGCCGAGAGCTCACATGTGAGCCAACATTGAAATTCTCACTTGCCGAGCCGCCCCATGCCTAGTGGTCACCATGGCCGATCTTCTCCTCACTAGAGCAACTCGATCCCAAGCCCTAACTCCTCTCGAGAGGCCTTCCACCCTCTCCTATTTAAACTCCACCCCTCTCGGCCATGAGAGGAGAGCCGAAACAAAACCTTAAGGAAACTCTGCCAAAATCACTCCGCATCACTCTCTACACATAGAGCACCCGATCCCCACCGAATTCCAGACCCCAATTCCTTCTAGCCGAGCCCAATTTCGAGCTCAAACTTTAGCCCAAAAACCAGGACACTTCTCCACAGTGAGCCAATTCCCAAATCGATTGGCTCTACACCTTCACTGTACCAAGGGAAGGTGTCCACCACCAAAAGCCCCATCTCCAGAGCCACCCAGGTTGCTCCAGCCTCCAAGCTTTGTGATCGGGCTTGGTCGAAATCATATCCGGACAATTCACTGCACTCGGAGACTTCATCCGGAGCTCGTCGGACCCAATCGAAGGTACAACAACTCTCGGATCGAAGCCACACTTCTCTGAGCCAAGGTATGAGCTAACTCTCCATCCCGAGCTTCTGGAGATTCTCCATTTCAAATGCCTTAGTTTCAATGCATGTTAACCGTATAGATGTGTTCGTCTCTTCGAGACGAATCCATAGAGCATAAGAACATGAAAATCCATTGAGAATCGAGTGAGATCTTGTGGATTTAGTGTGGACGGCTCTCGAGCGAGAACACTGGGGACGATGAACGGATGCCGTCCATTCGATACACGCGCGCACGGACGGCCAGGATTGCGTCGGACCGAGGAGACGCGTACGAGAACCGCGGGGCCCGGCCGCCGACTCGTGTGGCGGCGTCGAACGGGAGCGCGACGCGCGTGCGTTCGGAGTCGCCGAGGTTTCGCCGGCGCCGCGTGGATAAATAGAAAATTAGGGTATTTTCTTATTTATTTAATTCCCTAAACTTCAAAAATCCATATCTTTGTGTAGAAAAATCACAAAAATAAAATAAAAATACCCTCTCGCTCAAGTGAATCGAGGAGAATAATGTGGAAAAGAAATCATTTAATTTCATTAAGTATTTTATTTTTTATGATTTATTTACTCTCTGCATACATTTAATTCTCCATGCATGTATACAATTCACCATGGCATGAGACCATAGGGCTTCTGAAGCCTCCGAACTCGGGAACATTCCCCGAATTTTCCAAGGTCGTAGGCCATCTCCGTTAAAAGTTATTTATTTTTCAAATGCATGTTGTCGTTTTGAGTATTTTAATTCCAAAAATTAGCATGTTGTGAAATAAATTCTAGAAATATTTGGTGATGTTCCTTATGACCAGAGAACTCTAGGAAAAATAGGACTTGAGTTAATTCACTCGTATTAACCCTAATCGGCTTAAACACCCAAAATAGGTCTTTAATTAATTAGAGTTAACCAAGCATCAAATTGACTTGAAATCAATTCTCCACTGACCTTTAGGATCAGAGGAATCCACCATAAAAATTTGAGGTCAATTGGACTTGGTTAACCCCACTAATTGGGTTAATTAAGCCACTTAGCCATTTTAAACTTTAAAAATTCATAACTTTTAAAATACTTTTTAAAAATTCACCAAATTGGTTTTGGAGCCTCTCTGATATCAGGGGAACCTAAGAAAATTGAAATTTCAATTTTCTAAAAAAGTTGATTTTTAATAATATTTTAATATTTTTAATAATTAAAAAATAATAAAAATCACAAAAATAATAAAATTCACCAAAATGTCACATTTTGAATTTTAATCACTTAGGAACAAATCCCACATTTTTCCTAGGTCTATTTAGTGAGATATTGAATTTTAAAGCCCTAGGGTAATTTTAAAATTAAAAAAATGTATTTTCTAGCATTTTCACTAAAATAATTATAATAAATCATAGAAAAATCAGAAAATTGCAAAATTTGATTCTCTGGTTTCCTTGATATCAGAGAGATTTTTTGAAAAATATAAAATTCATTTTTCAACATTTATTTTATTTTTAAAATTAATTAACACTCCAAAACTTAAAATAATTATAATAAAAATAATATAATTCAAAAAATCACCAAAATTGGTCCAAGTGCTTCTCTGGTCATTAGGAATGTCCCCTAATTTTCTTAAGGACAGAAACTTTCCCTTGGTCATGTTATCAAATTTTCCTTGAAAATCTCTATTTTCCACCAAAAATAATTATATAAATAAATTAAATACAGAAAAATCACATTTTCTCCTCTCATGTCTTTATCGACATATGAGTGAAGTCACATAAAAATTTCAAGTTCATTTAAGTTCAATTTAGTGAGTTATGAAATTATTAAGCTTAAAGGGTAAAATGGTAATTAAAATCTTTAATCCTTAATTAAAACTTTAGGTTTAATAAAAAGTCAACAAGTAAAATATTTGATCTTAATCTGATCGGGATGATTGAAATTTAAATAATTAAAGGGTAGAAACCCATTAAATAATTTTAAAATGATTAAACTTTAATTAAATAATAGATTAAATTTGAAGAATAATAAAATCGGAATTATTAAAATAAGGGATCTTTATTAGGAAGAGATTTATTCTTTAATTTAAAAATCCCTAAATTAATTATATCAACTAATACTCAATTTTTAATTAAAATGATAACTCAAATTTAAAATATTAAAAGACTTAATTAAATTATTAAACTCTTTTGAAATTTCAATTAAAATTAAAAATAAAGTAAATTAAAGATAAATTAAATTAAGATTAAATTAAATTTAATAATTAAATTAAATTAAATTAAAAAATTAAATTAAATTAAATTAAACAATTAAATTAAATTAAATTAAATAATTAAATTAAATTAAATTAAATAATTAAATTAAATTAAATTAAAAAATTAAATTAAATTAAATAATTAAATTAAATTAAATTAAATTAAATTAAATTAAATAATTAAATTAAATTAAATCAAATCAAATTAATTAAACATCTAATCAAATTAAATTAAATTAAACTAAATATAAAGCAACTTGAACACTATTCCAAATTTAAACTCTTTAATTTAAACCAAATCATTTGAATACTAATTTACCCTCGAAAGCTTTGATTATTATAACTCCTAAATGAAACATTAAATGAAGTGTTACTTCACTCATAGGATATTCAAATGTCCTAGTTCACCGAGCAAGTTAACAAGACTTGAAAACCTCTGGACGATCGATTCATTTATATAATTAAATTCATTCGGACTTAAAACAATCCTAGAAATATCGAAAAGATGTTTAAGATCCTTCTTAAGCACTTTCTCAATATGATAGGATATTTATAAGAACAATTGAATTTGATTATTCTTTCGATGAAGAAAATCGTCCTTAAACCAAAACACAAAGAACCTAGACGTCATAGGAAATGACTAACCATAGGATTAGGAATTTGGTAGAAACCATAACCTTTCCCTTAGCTTTACCTAGGAACTTGCTTAAATATTCTAATTGTGTTTTAAGTGCAGCTTGGGATGACGGGAAGACCCTCCGTGTACGCTTTTATTTTATTGCAATTTACTTTCTTGCAATTTACTTTCGTAATTTACTTTATCATGTAATCGCGTTTATTTTTCTTGCATGATAAAACAATCGTTGCATGAAAACCCACACCTTTAGGATAGACCCTAAAACTGAAACCAAAACTAAGTTAAAAGTCATTGCAAGATAAAATTCACCGCCACAACATTTCAAAATATAAAACAACTCAAAATTTAATCACAAACGTAACACAAAACTACAATTACAACTAAATTAAAACGTCCCGTTGGATGATCGGAATACCTCGGATGATGTAACCTACGTGTTGCTAACGGGATTTCCCACGGTCTAAATGAAAGTGTGGAACTCATTCAATTGGGTTTAGCAAATTCATCCGGACTAAGTGAATCCGATAAAAATAAGTGATGCCGAAGGATGGAACCGCGGGATCTTAACCGGTGTCGTTATAATCAACTTTAAGATTTGTTTTAAATAAAACATAAAAAACACCCGGAAATTAAGATTTTCTCTAAACCAAAACACTTTTCTCAACTCCCGATTTATGATTTCTAAAACTAAACCTCCGCAACAACAATGAGCTCTGAGCATGGTGGGCAAGACGACCATCGTCATCAAGCAAAACCTCGAGTCTACTTCAACGAAAACTTTCCTAGAATTAAAACAACCAAGCCATAGGACTTCGAGGTAGCTTGCCTAGTGCAACATAAATCCTCAACTCTTCGTTAGGCATTTGCATTGCAAATTAAGCCCTAACCGGTCTTAGGATTCCGAGGTAGTCGTCCGATACGACAATAAACCCTCACATCTTCTAGGCTATTTGTTTGATTTTATCATACAAATATAAGCCCTAATTAATTAAAATCGGCAAGATTGAAATATCAAATAAACATTAGGACTTTGCTAAATTCAAGCCAAACGATAGGATAGTCGGGAAATTACCGAAGTTCACTTCGAATCAGTGATTTCTCCTATCTTTCTTCCTTTGATTCACAAAACAAAATGTTCCAAAAATTTGATCCATTCCCTATCGAAACTCCAAAATTCAATCTTCGAAAACCTTAAACTTTGAAATTCTCGAGAGCAGAATCATTGATTATTATCGAGAGTTTTCTTAGGTGATTCCCGTCACTTAAGATGTAATTAACTATAGGGCTTGCCCTTATAGGGAATTTTAAAGAACCTGTGTAATATAAACCCCGTTTAATGTTTTCATATTAAGCAAGGGAAACTTGTTTCGGCTTATAAAATTGGTTCGTAGACCAAACGGATGTCACTAATCTTCTAGTTTATTTAATCAAGCCCCACCATCAAGCGATGTGTCTATCCTTAGGGATAGATACACGGTTCAGTGGTGCGGTGCTCGTTTATATAAACTATTTGGGATGTGAGGTCGGTTTAATCTCATATCTTAAAACCTTCAAATTTAAAATTATTTTCAAAATCAAATACTACTTTTCAAATTATTTATTTTAATTAAATTAAAAATTCGCCGACAGTATTACAGTTAGCGACCCCTCTTCAAAATAAAACACGACCTAAAAATATGCCGACACCATTTAGTCATTTTAAACTTTAAAAATTCATAACTTTCAAAATACCTTTCAAAAATTCACCAAATTGGTTTTGGAGCATCTCTGATATCAGGGGAATTTAAGAAAATTAAAATTTCAATTTTCTAAAAAGTTTATTTTTAATATTATTTTAATATTTTAATAATTAAAAAATAATAAAAATCACAAAAATAATAAAATTCACCAAAATGTCACATTTTGAATTTTAATCACTTAGAACAAACCCCATATTTTTCTTAGGTCTATTTAATGAGATATTAAATTTTAAAGCCCTAGGGTAATTTTAAAATTAAAAAAATGTATTTTCTAGCATTTTCACTAAAATAATTATAATAAATCAAAAAAAAATCAGAAAATTGCAAAAATTGATTCTCTGATTTTCTTGATATCAAAGAGAATTTTGAAAAATATAAAATTCATTTGTCAACCTTTATTTTATTTTTAAATTAATTAACACTCCAAAACTTAAAATAATTATAATAAAAATAATATAATTCAAAAAATCACCAAAATTGGTCCAAGTGGTTTTCTGGTCATTAGGAATGTCCCCTAATTTTCTTAAGAACAGAAACTTCCCCTTGGTCATATTATTAAATTTTCCTTGGAAATTCTTATTTTCCACCAAAAATAATTACATAAATAAATTAAATACAGAAAAATCACATTTTCTCCTCTCATGTCTTTATTGGCATGTGAGTGGAGTCACATAAAAATTTCAAGTTCATTTGAGCTCAATTTAGTGAGTTATGAAATTATTAAGCTTGAAGGGCAAAATGGTAATTAAGATTTTAACCCTTGATTAAAACTTTAGGTTTAATAAAATTAACAAGTAAAATATTTGATCTTAATCTGATTTGGATGATTGAAATTTAAATAATTAAAGGGTAGAAACCCATTAAACAATTTAAAATAATTAAAATAAACCTTAATTAAATAATCGATTAAATTTGGAAGAATAATAAAATTGGAATTATTAAAATAGGGATATTATTAGGAAGAGATTTATTCTTAAATTTAAAAATCCCTAAATTAATCATTTCAATAATATTTAATTCCTAATTAAAAATGATAATTCAAATTTAAGTTTTAAAATGTTAAAGGACTTAATCATTAAAATTAAATTAAATAGTTAAATTATTAAACTCTTTTTAAATTTTCAATTAAATTAAAATTAAAAATAAAATTAAATTAAATTAAAATTAAATTAAAAAAAATTAAATTAAATTAAATTAAACAAATAAATTAAATTAAAGTAAATTAAATAAATAAATTAAATTAAATTAAATTAAATAAATTAAATTAAATTAAATTAAATTAAATAAATAAATTAAATTAAATTAAATTAAATTAAATAAATAAATTAAATTAAAATAAATAATTAAATTAAATTAAATTAAATTAAATTAAATCAATTCAAATTAAATTAAATATAATTAAATTAAATTAAAATTAAATTGAATTAAAAAAAAAACATCACCTAAGACATAAAGAATTTAAAGAAATTCAAAATAAAGTAACTTGAACACTATTCCAAGTTTAAACCCATTAACTTAAATTAAATCATTTGAATACCAATTTGCCCTCGAAAACTTTGGTTATCATAACTCCTACATAGAACATTAAATGAAATGTTACTCTACTTATAGGATATTCAAATGTCCTAGTTCACTGAGCAAGACAACAACAAAAATTGAATTCCCGGACGATTAATTCATTTGTATAATTAAATTCATTTGGACTTAAAACAATCCTAGAAATATTGAAAAGATGTTTAAGATTCTTCTTAAGCACTTCCTCAATATGATATGACACTTATAAGAACAATTGAACTTAATTATTCTTTGATAAAGAAAATCGTCCTCAAACCAAAACACAAGAACCTAGACGTCATAGGAAATGACTAGCTATAGGGTTAGGAAATTGGTAGAAAACCATCACCCTTCCCTTAGCTTTACCTAGGAACTTGCTTAAATATTCTAATTGTGTTTTAAGTGCAGCTTGGGATGACGGGAAGACCCTCCAGGTACGCTTTTATTTTAATGCAATTTACCTTATTGCAATTTATTTAATCGCATCGCACTTACTTTTCTTGCATGATAAACAACTCGTTGCATGAAAACCCACACCTTTAGGATAGTCCCTAAAACCGAAACCAAAACTAAATTAAAAGTCATTGCAAGATAAAATTCACCGCCACAACATTTCAAAATATAAAACAACTCAAAATTTAATCACAAACGAACACAAAACTACAATTACAACTAAATTAAAACGTCCTGTTGGATGATCGGGAATACCTCGGATGATGTAACCTACGTGTTGCTAACGGGATTTCTCACTGGTCTAAATGAAAGTGTGGAACTCATTCAGTTGAGTTTAGCAAATTCATCCGGACTAAGTGAATCCGATAAAAATAACGATGCCAGAAGGATGGAACTGTGGGATCTTAACCGGTGTTGTTATAATCAACTTTAAGATTTGTTTTAAATAAAACATAAAAAATACTTGGAAATTAAGATTTTCTCTAAACCAAAACACTTTTCTCATCTCTTGATTTATGACTTCTAAAACCAAACCTCTGTAACAACAAGGAGCTTGGAGCATGGTGGGCAAGACACGGCCATCGTCGTCAAGCAAAACTTCGAATCTACATCAACAAAACTTTCCTAGAATTAAACAAGAAAGCCATAGGATTTCGAGGTAGTTTTCCTAGTGCAACATAAACCCTCAACCTTTTGTTAGGCATTTACATTGCAAATTAAGCCCTAACCGGTCTTAGGATTCTGAGGTAGTCGTCCGATACGACATAAACCCTCACATCTTCCAGGCTATTTGTATGATTATATCATATAAATATATGTCCTAATTAACTAAAATTGACAAGATCAAAATACTAAATAAATATTAGGACCTTCTTAAATTCAAGCCAAACAACAGGATAGTCGGGAAATCACCGAAGTTCGCTTCGAATCTGTAATTTCTCCTACTTTTCTTCCTTTGAATTCCCAAAACAAAATCTTCCAAATTTGATCCATTCCCTATCGAAATTCCAAGATTCAATCCTTTGAAAACTTAAACTTTGAAATTCTTGAGAGCAGAATTATCGATTATTATCGAGAGTTTTCTTATGTGATTCCCGTCACTTAAGATGTAATTAACTATAGGGCTTGCCCTTACAGGGAATTTTAAAGAACCCGTGTAATATAAACCTCGTTTAATGCTTTCATATTAGGCAGGGAATTTGTCGGCTTATAAAATTGGTTCGCGTACCAAACGGATGTCACAAATCTTTTAGTTTATTTAATCGAGCCCCACCATCAAGCGAGTGTGTCTATCCTTAGGATAGATACACGGCTTGTGGTGTGGTGCTCGTTTATATAAACTATTCGGGATGTGAGATCAGCTTGATTTCATATCTTAAAATTTTTTAAAAAACTTAAAATTATTTTCAAAATCAAATGCTACTTTCTAAATTATATATATATATATATTTAAATCAAATTTAAAATCTAAAATTCGCCGACAATTTCTGTAGGCGACCCCCTTTTCAAAATAAAACACACAACCCGAAAATATGCCGACAACTTCTGGCGACTCCACTGGGGAAAATTCCTCTCTCCATTTTAATCAGACAATTCTGCTTTCAAAAATCGGTAGTGCATCCATGTCCTTAATGGATCAAACTACCCTTTTTTCCGTTGGGGTACTATGTTCATTTCTACCTTGAACAAGTGTAGCCAACATTCTCTCGGATTTAGGAGCCACTGTTTAGACTCCCCTAAACAGAGAGGTTCCGAGATCTTTTTACCTCATTTCTGAGGTGGGGTGGACCCCCAATAGGTGTTAGTTTAGGAGTGATCCTTCGAGTCGAGAAGTCTTGCATAAAACCTTATTTTCCTTTCCAACTCTGAATCGGTTTCCTTACCTTCTCTACACCTTTGAACATTCCGTTCTAAATAAACAAACCCTCTAACGAATGACTCTTTTAACAAATAACTCCTTCTTATAAATACATGAACAAGAATGTGTTCGGACTCTTTTCGATTCCTTTCTTTTCGTCATGATGAGAAGAAGCATAACTTGGGATTGACAACCGGAATCTACCCCGCGAAATGGAAGCCCCAAAGCCGATTTTCTCCTTCACCAATGGACTCGGACTTCGCCGTTTACAAGGATGAGCCGCCCGACAATGGGATCAACCGGTTTGGACAAGGATTCGAGAACACAAATATCAAGATCACCGACGTTTCCCTTTTCGCATTGACAAACAAAGTATCTGAAGCTGAGAAGCCGTTGATAGAGTTCAAACTTAGGTCAACCCAAGAGTTTCCTCCCTTGCAAAAGATTCCAACTGAGAGGAGTACTGCTGTCCGCAGAAGGACTGTTCTTGTTACCCCCACTGGTCTAGTTGTCTCGGCACCTACCCCGGCTTCTACCAGATTAAAGGGGAAGGAAATCCAGAATTATGGTAAACCTGCTACCGTGGAGGGTACAAACTTTCCTGTGAGACCCTCTGTTTTTGAAATCAGGTCCAGCTCAAGAATTCCATCACTAACACGGACCCAAAGAAGGAACAGTAGTAGAAGATTGCCGTGAAGGCCGTAGCCGCCGAAGTTGCTTTCCGGAGGAAATCCCGTAAATCCCCGAGTACACACCACTACCCGAATACATACCATTGCTCGAAGATACAACCTTTTTAGAAGGAAGTAGATTTCATCCCCTTTCCGCCGCGGCTGACGAGGAAAATGTCCGCAGGATTGTTTCTACATTACCTCGACCAGCATACTACGACGACAGCAGAAAGAAAAGGGCTAGGATCAAGCCATTTGCCCGACTACAGACTGTGATCGAAAAACTAACAAAGAAAGAGAAATGCCCCATATCAGAAATTCTACGAAGGATAGGGCGGGTGCCGCCAAATCCCATCTCGGGCCACGAGTAGAACCCGCCATCGTTACGTAAAAGCCAAATAAAAGGATGAAGGCTAATCCGCCTATCGTTGTTTCAGTGGTCGCAGACTAGGGAGGATACCACCTTCCAAGCATTCGACCGACGCACCATCCGGTCCTAGCACCTTCCGCTACTAGAAGGATGGTATGGCGTCCCACTACCGGACAACTAAGATCGAAACAACAACTCGAAAAGGAAAGTCTCGTCAGAGACTTGAATCGAAGAAAGTGCTACCGCAGAGAAGGGGACTCGCGAGAAGGAACCCGACAGCTATCACACGACAACTGCGAGGATGCACAGAAAAGACCGCTAGAAGACGCTATGGAAAAATTGAGGACTGATATTCGACGACTAGCAAAAGAAAGAGAAGAGAAATTCGGAGACGAAATCGATTCATCAGAATTCATGGACGATGAGTATGCAGAAATCAACATGGTCGAAACACGAGCTTCGTCAGCTTCACAAGGTGCTCCCGCAGCCGCAGAAGAGAGGAGCCGGAAGTGATGAGAAGACAGCTTCAAGAGAAAGACGATACGATCGCCCAAATGGCGAAGAGGATGGAAGAGATGGCTATAGCCCTAGCCACTCTCCGCAGTCAAGTGCAACCCCAAAGAGAAACACCCCTGCAGGTCATTCACATCGTGGACGGAGGAAAGGAGATTACATCCGTCAACGGGGATGATCAGCTAAAGAAAGATACAACACAAAGTATGATTCCAGAAAAAGATATTAAGAGCTTGGTGGAACAGCAGGTGCGAGAAGCCTTAGCACAATCAAAGGGCGGGACATCCATTCGGACGGGTAGACCTTACCCGGAAGAATTCGACGCTGTCTAACACCCAAAAGGCTTCGTACCACCTCTGTTCAAGACCTCTGATGGAACCGGGAACCCCCGACAGCATGTTGCACACTTTCGTGCCAGTTGTTGCAATGCCGGCGGGAGCGATGCATTACTCTTCCGACGATCCGTCGCCAGCTCGTCGTGGATCGCCTTCGATTGGTATGCGAATTACCGAATGGTTCGGTGAAGACATTCTCAGAACTAGAGAACCTCTTCATCAAGAGATTTGCCGGAGCTCAGCACCACATCACTATAGGTGATTTAGTGGTAGAGAAGCAGAAGCCGAACGAAACTTTGGTGGATTACATACTTCGATGGAGAAATCTAAGCATGAAGTGTGAACCACAATTGCAAGAACAACATGTAGTCGGCATCTTACTTAAAAGCATTCACGGCCCGATAGCACTTCTCCTCAAAGGATTCACTATTAAGACTTTCGAGATGTTGTTAAGCAAGGCCGGGAGCTTGCAAGAGGAGGCGAAGCAATTAAGTTTCACCGACAAGATAGTACAAGCAAAAGCCCGTGAAGACTTTTGAAAAGAAATCCGGATTGTTGCAGTAGTCGACAAAGGCAAGCAACCGATACAAATATCGTCCGAACAGCCGCAGCAACCTCAACAGAATTACCAACAACCCCGACCCAGCTATCAATCATCTCCACAGTATGAACAACCGCCTCGTCCGCAACGTACATTAAGGGAGCTTCTGAGCAGGGGAATATCCATTCAAGAATGAAGCAGTACCGAAAATGTTCCGTAGTCTGATGAAGACTCCAGACTTTCAGCTGCTAGAGCCTAAGAGACCAGAAGAAGTTAACAAGAAAGGTGATCCCAACTTTTGCCCCTACCACCGGATGCTTGGACATAAGATAGAAGATTGCATTACCTTCAAGAGTTGGCTCAATGACAACCTTCTGAAAGAGAATATAACAATCCCGAAGGAGTACATGAAGGAACCCCAGAAAGGAGGTTCCGTCAATGTTTTCTCGACTGATCTCATTGTTCCGATAGATCCCTATGCAACTGACGATGGATGGACTACCGCTTGGACGAGGTCCTCAAAAAAGATTTTAGACATCATCCAAACCGCTTCGGTGCGAGCTTCAATTCAAAGTTCGAAACCTGTCAAGTCGGCACTATCACTTGCAACAGAAGAACCACCTCAACAGGAGACGATTGAAGAGAAGAAGAAAATCGACGAAGAAGAGAGGACCGAGGTTCCTAAGGCAAGACTAGGGGCTGCTTATCCTAGGATAGTTGTTTCCGATTCGGGGGAGAAATCCCTCGAACCTCTGACTCTGTATGATTATCTGCTCACTTCGGTGGGATCTTATAATGATAAGGGTGATGGCGTTGGCTACGTTTTGACTGTTTCTAACGATTACTTATCTAGTGACAGTCCGGACATCGATTTCAATACCAACGACAATTCTCAAATCATACACAATCTCGACGATCACGATGACAAAGAAGACATCCATCAAGGAGGTTACGAGAGTTCAACAAGCAACGAATCTATCTCGCGAGTTTCGAGGAGCTCCAAATCACAATAGAGTTAGAGCCTTCGTACTCGAAGCTAATCAAGAAGAGCCTCGTCATTCCGATTCGAGAAGAAACACCAACAGAACTCAACACTAGATTCGAAGAAATTACGTAGTTAACTTAAGAAGTGGAAGAGTTTTACCTCCGAGAATGGGTCCAAAGGACAAAGGGAAGCGTGTGGTTGTTCAAGAAGAACCAACCCCCGCGAAGAAATACCCATTCGAGAAGAAGCCGAGACACATGAAAATAAAGTGGACTACAACGTGTTAGCCCATCTTAGGAAACTACCGGCCAAACCGAGCATCTACGACGCTCTCATCTTATCAAAGGAGATGAGAGAAGCTCGATCAAGGCCTTACTCGATCCGTAAATTTGCTTAGCTAAAATGGCCGGAGATTCCTTAGATGAGGTTTGTTCGTTAAAGGAACAACGAGGTGTTACCTTCACGGACAATGACCTACTACTTGGGATAGCTAGATCACAACCGACCGTTGTACATTTCGGCTACAATTGGGAAGTTTACACTCTCCAGAGTATTGGTGGATCCAGGAGCATCAATCAATATAATGAGTTTTCGAACACTAGCATATTTGGAGATTGATGCCCGTGAACTCGAAGCCGACAAAATGTTATTAAGAGGATTCAACCAGAAAGGAGAAAGAGCCCTCGGATCAATAACACTACTAATGAAGACCGGTGACTTAGCAAAGACAACCGCAAAATTTCACATAATTGATTCGAAACATCGTTCAACGCTCTATCGGGCCGACCATGGATACATGAAAACCGGATGGTACCATCATCTCTGCATCGATGCATCAAATACTACGATGGAGGGGAACAAGTAGCATCAAAGGTGACTTACAGCCATTCTCCGTACATGAAATTGGAATCCATGAAGACGCAGCTTATTATGCACCACCAAAGAAAACAATCTTCTCCAGAGATACCATAACGAATTAAGCAAAGAAAGTTCGGGACAATGAAGAACCTGAAGTTCTAGTCCAACAGTCACTCACCACTCCCTTACGGTGAGATGGTGAAGGTTTCTCCACAACTCGCATCCGAGGTCGAGGCCGGGGACTAGGTCGTGGTAGAGACGTTAGGACAGTTGGACATAGGAAACCAGCCCATCAATGTTGATCGGGAAGATAGTTCTGAAGAAGAAAAAGGAATCAAACAAGAAGCAGCGACAATAAGTCGGAAGAAGCCGCAATTCAAGATCTCTCTCGAAGATGAAAAGAATGAAGAATATAAATCGATGTACGAGAAGATTAACCACTATGTACATACTATGACCCTAACCCCGATCCATTCTAATAAGATCGAGGGTATGGTGGTCAAAGAGGTACGTAGAGGTGGTGCAAAGCCCATCAAATTCTACCGTGGTGCTTCTTCCTCCAAAACTGAAAATAATGTACACTCAAGATGTCACTTCATCGAATTAATGGAATTACCTTTCGAGTGGTACTCTCCCCGTGTTCAAAATTTAATTTAGTGTGGTTTCTTACCTCGACAATGGACAAAAGGTCAATCACAACATTTTGAAAAATTATGGAATAACTCCGGTCGTCTACCCAATTCAAAGCATGGTCTCGGATTCGGCACGACAGAGATCGGCTGACGATACTAAATTTTGCTTCGGTTGTCACTTGCGCGTCTAATGAAAACTCGCATGGAAACTACGAAGAACTCGAAGATTTACAAATTGGAGACGATCCACCGTAATTCGAAGAAGAGATTAAATCTACAATAGATGAGCTAACGGAAGTTAACTTAGGTACTAGCGAAGAGCCTAGACCTACCTTTGTTAGCTCCTTACTCAATAAAGAAGACTCCGAAGAAATAATCAAGTTATTAATGGAATTTAAAGACCGTTTTGCTTGGAACTACGATGAGATGCCGTGTTTAGCTCCGCAGGTCGCAATCCATAAGCTAGAGTGGATCCTACTTCGTCCCGGCCGACAAGGTCCCGTAAGAATGCATCTAGAAATCGAACAACAAGTCATACTGAAGTTAAAAAGCTAATAGACGCTAAATTTGTCCGTGAAGAACAATACCCAACTTGGTTAGCCAACGTGGTGCCGACGTAAAGAAGAATGGTCGATCGAATTTGTGTGGATTTCGCAGATTTAAACAAGGCATGTCCAAAAGACGAATTCCCTCTACCGATCCCGTAACTAATGATCGACATCGCTTCGACACATGAAATATTTTCATTCATGGATGGATCTTCGTGATACAACCAGATAAAAATGGCTCTAGAAGATGAAAAGCTTACAACATTCGTAACGCCGATCGGAGTATATTGCTACACAAGTTGATGCCATTCGGACCGAAGAACGCAGGAGCAACATACCGTAGAGCGATGACAAGAATTTTCGATGATCTCATCCACAATCAAGTCGAATGCTACGTGGACGATGTGGTCATCAAAAGCAAAGTAAAGGAAAATCACTCGTATGATTCGAGAATTGTTTTCGAACGATTAAGACAATTTAACCTTAAGATGAATCCCTTAAAATGTGCCTTCGGCGTCACCTCCGGAAATTCTTAGGATTCGTTTTCCGACATCGTGGAATTGAAATCGACCCGGAAAAGATTAAAGCTATCTTAGAAATACCACCTCCCAAAACCTTAAAACAACTACGATTCTTTCAAGGGAAGCTGGCATATCTTCGACGCTTTATCTCAAACTTGTCAGGTAGGTGTCAGCCTTTCTAGGCACTAGTTAAAAAGGACGCCAAATTTATTTAGGAAGAGAAATGCCAGAAAGCCTTTGAGGACATTAAACAATACTTAATGACACCTCCCTGTCTTAGCATCCCTAGTCTCGTGTAGATACATTGATACTTTATACCGCGGCTTTAGACGACTCTCTCGAGCCCCGTTAGCCTGTGTCAATGATGAGGGTAAAGAAAATGCTCTTTATTACTTAAGCCGTCGTTTACTTCGGACGGAAATAAGGTATCCCGCAATCGAAAAGCATTGTTCGGCCCCGATCTTCGCCGCTCAAAAGCTCAGGCACTACATGCTTTCTCATAAGGTTAACTCTGATTTCGAAGTTTAATCCATCGCAATACTTCGATGACTCGTCCAACACTTTCCCAGCAGACTTGCCGGATGGTCAATGATATTATCGCAATTCGATATAACTTTCGTGCCTCTTCGTGCCGTAAAGGGACAAGTCTTAGCAGACTTCCTCGCAAAGACACCCTTTGCCTGCGTAATCTCCTCTCAACGACTACTTGCCGGATAAACAAATAATGAGCTTAGAAGACCCCGATGATCGACGTTGGGAATTATATTTCGACGGAGCATCTTCAAGACACAAAGACGAAGAATCGCAAGTGATAGTGCCCTGTAAGGCAGGAATCGGGCTAATCTTTATAACACCGGAGCGGGGGATGTTAAGATACTCCTACCACTCGACGCAGCCGTGTACGAACAATGAAGCGAATACGAAGCCCTCATAACGAGATCGGAATTAACTATTCAAATGGGAATAACAGTACATCAACATCTACGGGGATTCACAATTAATCATTCAACGATCGCCGGACAAGATAGAATTTTAAAGCCAAGACTCGAGCAATACTTCCAAGTATGCCATACAAATTGTTGAACAGATTCCGAATGTGACAATCTACAAAATTCCCGAAAAGAAAATGCTCTTAGCAGATGCGTTAGCTCGCTCGCAAAAGAATTTGCCTCGTTTGCAAGATGAGTCAAGAGAAGTGTCAGCTCACGGACGTCAGTCCTATCACACGTCGACATAGACACGACACAAATATCGTGAAAAGAAGAAAAATCACTGCAAACAAGTGACAAAAAACACGAAGATCGACGACAACCATTAATAGACTACCCGCAAACAGAAAGCTACTGGACGATAGGTCACTAGCCCATCGCATCAAGAAAAGAACTCCGTCCTACGCATTAATAAACAACACGTTATACGAAGGTCTTTCGATCAAATGCGGCTAAGGTGCCTAAGCGGGTCCGAGGCCCGCGAAATTGTTAAAGAGGTGCATGCAGACTCCGTGGCGCTCACTAGTCGGTCCGAAGATGAAAATGAAAATTAAAAGACTAGGGTACTACCGGCCCTCGATGATGACCGACCGCATGAAAATCGCCAAGAGCCGTCACCAATGCCAAGTGCACGGAGTGGTTCTACACCAACCTCCAAATGTGCTACATCCAACAACCGCATCGCGGCCATTCGAATGTCGGGGCACGTATATAGTGGGTCCAATAGAACCACCATCTTCAAAAGGACATCGTTTCATTCTTGCGGCTACGGATTACTTTTCCAAGCGGGCGAGGTAGTTCCACTTAGAGAAGTGAAAGCACACCACGTGCTACGCTTTTTAAGAACCAAGTTGTCTACCATTTCGGAGTGCCGCGCAGATCATCTCGGATAATGGGTCGCATTCGAAGCACGCAAATCAACAATTTTGTCAGGAGACACGTAATCAACTGGCGATACTCAACAATTTACTACCCAAGAGAAAACGGCCTCGCTGAGGCTTTTAATAAAACTCTCGTTCAAATCTTAAAGAAAACTTTGGACGATAATAAGAGAAATTGGCACGAGAAGTTATTAGAAGCCTTATGGGCATACCGGACAACCTTCGTAACTCCTACTCAAGCTACACCTTACGCTCCGGTGTACGGGTCCGAGGCAAGTGTTACCTTTAGAGGTCCAGCCTTCCTTCACTCGTAATCGCAGCTGCAAACAAAATCACGACGAAGAGAATGCCAAATTACGACTAGAAGAATTGGAAAACCCGGAAGGGAAAAGACTTGCAACAAGCAGAAAATTTAGAACTATACCAAGCTAAGATGGTTCAAGCCCATGACAAACCGGTCCGCCCAAGAACCTTCAAAGTTGGTGACTTAGTTCTCGTTCTCAAGAGACCTATTCTCGCACACCGCAAGATAGGAGGAAAATTCGAACCCACTCGGGAAGGGTCGTTCAGTGGTCGAGGTAGTCTACTCGGGAGGCTCCTACCAACATAGTGAATCGCCAAGGAGAACGACATATGCTTCCAATCAATGGACGATACTTGAAAAAGTATTACGCTACCTGATGTTTCGAAGAAATGAATTCTTCATCCCTAGAAGCACGGGCAAAGTAATTACTTATGATTGGGTCCGAACCTAAAAATAAAAAATGTGCTAAAATAAATAAAATCAAGATAATAAAGTTTTCCTTGTTTTCTTTTCCAAATCAAAATCTCTTCCCTGATCTTACCCCACTTCATTCCTGTTAAGTTTTAAAATATAAGAGTAATAAAAAATGTCTTTAATAAACATTTTCTTAATGTTCTTGTTCTTAAGATAGCCCCTCGATCCTTTTCCTCGTCTTGTCGCAGTGGAAATGTCGAGCGGCGGTTGGTCCCGAACTTTAGAAATGGCGTAAGCCTCGCACTCGATGAAAAGAGAGTGAAAGATGGAGCGATAATCGAGATTGACTCGGACTTCCCGCTAGCAGGCCTACAGTATGAGGAAAGTGACTGGGTCCTAGTTGACCGAGAAGAACTGCCCGGGGAAACAGTGATGAAAGTGGGTGGCCCAAACCACCAATCCAAGCAAGCAGAAAAGAAAGGCAAACACCGAAGAAGATAAGAAAATGAAGTCCGTAGTCGCTACGACAGAGGGCGAGCTTGTCGCGCCGCGCCCACGAGAGATTCAGGAAGTTCGAAGAGCTACTCTCACAGCAACGCAACGAAGAAATAAGAATCGCCGTATCCGTAAGATGTTAACCAAACTAGCCGCGGACCAGCCGCGACGAGGCAACTATGCATCGCCAACACATACACTTCAAGGGCACCGGCTCACCGAGAACCCGAAGAAAGGAGGCCAGCCTCCTAGATAACGAAAAGGACCGTGGAAATCTCACAAAGATCGAAGAAAGAAGGCTACCACGCCACCGGATATAACCACCAGCAATGCATGACCTTGTTGCGCAGAGCAACCCCGGGGATGTCCCGACGGACATCATCCCCGAGGAGCCGAGGTATGCAGGAGAACGTGAAGGGATCGAGCCTTATATCCCACAATATGTCACTGTGCCTCGCCATTTGCAGCATTATTCTGCAGTACGAGCCGGAAAGAATGCGTATGTTGAAAAGAAAACCTTCGAATACTTCGAGAGAATCGAGGCGTAAGAATCAATATACTAGAGGGCCTCGAGCTACATACGTACGTATTCTCGTAATATGAACAACAACAAATCGTGGATTGCATCCGGAATTTGAAAAGAATGGGCCGAGCGGGCCGCCTAAGGGATAACACCTACTCAGAACCCCGGAGATGGATGTCAGGGAAGGGAAGAATTACAATACAATGTGGATGTTGTTACAACTTTGCATGAGGACGAGGAAGGAAACCCACCGGAATACTCCGTCACGGGCAAGTGGATCCGATGCCATTAGTCATCAAGAGAATTGTAAAGAGATCGATAACATGGAGGGTACGCGCCAGTATCGCATACCCAATAGCCGCATTATTAACATCTACAAGCAAGGTGACCGCATACCCCCACACATAGATCACCACGACTTCGTCGACCTTCGCACAGCCTCTTTCCCGAACGAGTGTAACATCATGTTCTGGATTCGACCTCCGGATAGCGAGCTGCCAGTGAGTTCCGAGGGCTAGTGAAGATACCTTTACCGGTAGGTTCCGTCATGATACCGAAGGGCAACGGAGCGGATATCGCTAAGCATTGCATACCGTGAGTACCAGGAAGCGGATCTCGCTACTTTCGTAAGGATGGACGACAGTGAAGACACCTTACCATTTCCAACCGGACCCGCAGCTGAGAGAGCCTTCGCCCTTACGAGCCGCGAGTTACATGGAAAATATCACACCTCCAATGTACATCCATACGACATCCTTGCTAAGGATGGCTTGGAAGGTGATGTTATCGACCATGTACCCCACTATTCGTACATGGATTTTCGATGGATGCTTCTTCGGATGGATCGACGAAGATCATACATAGTCCGTTTCGAGTCTACATGGATTGTATGAGATATATTCCGCATCGAGTTGTATGATGTATCTTCGACATGATTGGAATGAAAGTGACCATGTCACATTTTCGGCCTTCGCCTCTTTTGTGCAAATCGATCTGGAAACGCCATTAAAGTTAAATGAACTTCAAACAAAGAACAGAAAGGAAACAAAAAGAATAAAAGAAAACTTTCCTTTAAAAAAAAAATCTAAAAATGTTGAACACCAAATCCACATGAACACCAAATAAACAACAAAAAATGGGATAGTTAAAGGACAAACAAAACAAATTTAAAGCTCAAATTGAATTCCAGTTTAAATCCATCTTTTCAAATCCTCCAATCCTTCTTCAAATCAAGATCTATTCTAGACCTCCCTCGAAACCCTCTCTCGGACGATTTCGTAATCACGAAGAATTTTCAATTTGATCCGGATGGCATGGGTTTGTACCCTTCGCCAAGTAATCGACTTTGATTGATTCCCATGGAATATGAAACACTTTCATATCTCATTTCGATCTCCCGCTAAATCCAAATCTCCACAAGAAATTTCAATTCAAAATTTCCGAGACTCGGTACCTAAATTCCAGCTTCTCATTCCGAGATCGATACCTACATTTCGATTCTCATCCGAATTGATACCTAAATTTCAATTCAAAATTTCCGAGACCGGTACCTAAATTCCAGCTTCTCATTCCGAGATCGATACCTACATTTCGATTCTCATCCGAATCGATACCTAAATTTCAATTCAAAATTTCCGAGACCGGTACCTAAATTCCAGCTCTCATTACGAGATCAATACCTAAATTTCGATTCTCATCCGAATTGATACCTAAATTTCAATTCAAAATTTCGAGATCGGTACCTAAATTCCAGCTTCTCATTCCGAGATCGATACCTAAATTTCGATTCTCATCCGAATTGATACCTAAATTTCAATTCAAAATTTCCGAGACCGGTACATAAATTCCAGCTCTCATTCCGAGATCGATACCTAAATTTTGATTCTCATCCGAATTGATACCTAAATTTCAATTCAAAAGTTCCGAGACCGGTACCTAAATTCCAGCTTCTCATTCCGAGATCGATACCTAAATTTCGATTCTCATCTGAATTGATACCTAAATTTCAATTCAAAATTTCCGAGACTGGTATCTAAATTCCAGTTCTCATCCCGAGATCGATACCTAAATTTCGATTCTCATCCGAATTGATACCTAAATTTCAATTCAAAATTTCCTAGACTGGTACCTAAATTCCAGTTCTCATCCCAAGATCGATACCTAAATTTCGATTCTCATCTGAATTGATACCTAAATTTCAATTCAAAATTTCCGTGACTGGTATCTAAATTCCAGTTCTCATCCCGAGATCGATACCTAAATTTCGATTCTCATCTGAATTGATACCTAAATTTCAATTCAAAATTTCCAAGACCGGTATCTAAATTCCAGCTTCTCATTCCGAGATCGATACCTAAATTTCGATTCTCATCCGAATCGATACCTAAATTTCAATTCAAAATTTCCGAGATCGGTACCTAAATTCCAGTTCTCATTTCGAGATCGATACCTAAATTTCGATTCTCATCCGAATTGATACCTAAATTTCAATTCTAAATTCCGAGGCTGGTACCTAAATTCCAGTCCTCTTCCTTCGAGGTCGGTACCTAAATTCCGACTCTCATTCGAGATCGATACCTAAATTTCGATTCTCATCCGAATTGATACCTAAATTTCAATTCTAAATTCCGAGGCTTGTACCTAAATTCCAGTCCTCTTCCTTCGAGGTTGATACCTAAATTCCAACTCTCATTTCGAGACTAGTACCTAAATTATAGTTCTCATTCCGAGATCAGTACTTAAATTCTGATTCTCATTCTTTTCGAGGTCGATACCTAAATTTTGACTCTCCTCCGAGATTGATACCTAAATTTCAACTCTCATTTTTGAGACTGGTACCTAAATTTCAGTTCTCATTCCGAGATCAGCATCTAAATTCCGATTCTCATCTTTTTCGAGGTTGATACCTAAATTTCGACTCTCTTTCGAGATCGATACTTAAATTTCAATTCTCATCCCTTTCGAGATCAGCATCTAAATTCCGATTCTCATCCTTTTCAATCGACACTTAAACTCCGATGCACACTCCTAGGCCGGTACCTAAATTCCAGCTTTTCCTTGCAGTCCCGAGGTTGGAACCTCAGGTTTCAACTCTCATTTCAAATCCAAATTTCAAATTCAAAATTTTCTCAAATTGATTTTAAATCAAGCTTCAATTTAAATTAAAACCCAAACTAAAATCTAAGCTCACACATCAAAACTTAAACTAAAACAAAATGAAATCTAAATTGAAATTCCCCGCATCATGTGATTTGGAATTCACCTTCTTTTCCTTTCCCTGCCGAGAGTTCAGGAATCTCCGCTCAGCAGATATACTTGACACTCCCCAGCCGGAAGCTCTTCTACTTTGTCCTAAGTTTGTCACTTGACATCTCGTGTTGGTTTTGCTGATCGCTTCGGCCAACACCAATACGCGCGGTGTGCTCCGTCACCACCACACCTATCGGGGTCCATTTGTCGACCTCATTTTTCGATGAGGTCTTCTCTTCTTCTTTTAGTACTTCAGGATCTAGCCTTAGCTTTTCCTTCGACTATCTTAGAGGACTAGGATCGGGACCCACCACTTAGAAGTTCAAACCACTTCTTAACTCCCCGCAAACTCCACAAACTCGACCGTAGACCCCTAATCACCTGAGAGGGTCGAAATTAAATGTGAAAGTTTAAAGGTCGAGTTCCTATAGGACTCTTCGGCCTTAGGATCGCCCTCGGTGGCCCGGTCTCGGTGAGGGGCCGACTTACACACACACTACACTCATACACTACACTTTTACACACCTCCTAAAACCACACCCATACCTAACTCGACCTCCTGACTCATGTAGGTGATTCACATGGATGGTCCTTAACCCCTAAGCCCTTAGCTAAGAGGGTTAGGAACAACATAATGGATGCCTCAAATGAGTCCCTTCATGGCTCATGTGGGCTTGGTATGGCTTCATGTCTCAATAAAAATGATTTCATTCCATTCAAATTTACCCAATCTTCAATTTTCCAAATTTTCAATTTTTGACCCCCGGGACCCTACACCCGCCTAACCTACCAAATGCCCTTGAAACAACCCAAAATTTCCAAAATCACCTAAATCACCCAAAATTCCCCAAAATCAATCCCAAACATTTCCACATTACTCAAATTGATCATCCATACCCAAAAATACCAAAAATTCCAAAAATACCTCCCAATACCCTCCAAATACCCAAAATACCCCTCTTGACCCAAAAATCCAAAAATTCAGAAAATTCCCAGAAAAATTCCAGAAAATCTCAAATATTCCCAATTTCATTTTGTTCAACTACACCATGGGCCAATTTTGTCAATTTACCCTACTTGTGTCAAAACCCCCAATTTGACCCATCTTAACCCTAAGTGAACCCAATGTCAAACCAAACCTACCCAAATTGACCCAAATTCTGGTCCAATTCAATTCTAAACTTCAATTCAACATTCCCAACACCATTCTAGACCAAACCCAAGTCCAATTTGATTGACATTTGGATCCAATTTCACTTTTGGCCTTAAAGCCCAATTTGGACCCATGACCCAAACCTAACCCAAACTCACCCAATTCAACTCCAATTAACCCCAAATATTTTCTAAATCTTCCTTAACATTCCCAAAAGCAAAATACTAACATGATTTACCCAAGATTTAGACCCAAACCCCACTCAAATTCAACCCAAAGCTAAAAGGCCCAATTTTGACCTAAACCCAAACTTAACCCAAATAAGCCCAAATCCCAAAATCAAAACCCAACCAAGGCCAAAACATCTTTGAAACACTCCCATTAAAATTTACCAACACTTATTTTACATCAATTTCAACCCTAGCCCAACATTGGCCCAAGTTAGCCCAATTTGACCTACATTGGCCCATTCACCAAAGAAGCACAAATTCAACCCAATTCAAACCCAAATCACTCCCAATTTGCTTCAAGTCACTCATGACACATCTATGAGCTAAACCCAACAATTATTTGGCCCAAACCTTTGCCAAAATTCCATCCTAAAATCCATTTTAAAATCCAAAAGCCCACTTCCCTAAACCATTTTAAAAGCCCATTTCTACTAAATACAAAAGCCCAAAATTGGCCCTAAAACCCACATGACATTTCCATTTGCCATCCATTTAATTAAAGCCATTCCCTAAGTTATAATCCCATCATCAAATAATTCAAAATCAAGCCTCATGCCAAATCACCCCTAAATACCAAAATTTTTCTTAAATCCATTTCCATGAAATTGACTTGACTTTTCCCAAGCCAAAGGTGAGCCATGAAGCCATGCATGAGCCAGATGGAAGCCATGAGAGCCTCTTTACATGTCACCATGCCATTTTGGGCAAAAGGAGGAGACCCTTTCCTTAATTCCTAAAGGTGATTAACCACTCCCATGATTCCACTAAACCTTGCTTAAGCTTAATTGTACTTGGATGGTGACCATTCCCCACTGATTAAGCTGACCTAAATCACTTTCTATTCAGCCTAAACTAGGCCTTGGGTGGTGCACCTAGCCCAAATAGAGGGGTTGACCAATTTGAGCCAAAATGAGCCCTCTCCCATTCCATTCTAATCCAAGCCTTTTACACATGGAATTTGCCAATTGCCTACACTAAACCCCAGCCCTGACCCACCTGAACAAGATGGTGACCAATGCCTGGCCGGCCAGCCACTGGTCGCCGAAAACACCATGGCCGAGAGCTCACATGTGAGCCAATTTTGGAATTCTCCCTTGCTGAGCTGCCCCATGCCCAATGGCCACCATGGCTATTCTTCCCATGCCCAGAGCAGCTGATCCCAAGCCCTAACTCTCCCTGGGAGGCCATCCACCCTCTCCTATTTAAACACCACCCCTTCTCGGCCATGAGAGGTGCTGAAACAAACCTTAAGGAAACTCTGCCAAAATTGTTCCAGACTATTCCCCATACATAGAGCATTTGATCCCCACTGAATTCCAGCCCCAATTCCCTCCAGCTGAGCTCAAACTTTAGCCCAAAAACCAGGACACTTCTCCACAGTGGATCAATCCTCAAATTGATTGGTCCTACACCTTCACCAGACCAAGAGAAGGTGTCCACCAGCAAAAGCCCCATCTCCAGACCACCCAGTTGCTCCAGCCTCCAAGCTTTGTGATCGGCTGTGGTCAT